>APFE030117588.1:0-10150 GCA_000404065.3 Pinus taeda
GATTAGTAGAAATGAGTCCTGGTAATTATTTATTTATTTAAAACAACAGAGATAAGAATTTTTTTTGGACACTGGTGAATTCTAAAATTAAAAAAATTAGGGTTTGAAGTTTTTTCCGTGGAAACCGTTTCCTGTATATTTGAAGAAATCAATCTGTGTAGAAATTCTGAAAAAAGGGTAAAAAAAAAAAGGTGGGGGGGGGGGGCAACAACAAAATTAAGTGTTTTGTGTTGAAAAGAAAGAAACCCTAGTTAGAGGCGGATTGTGGGGAAATTCAGATTTAGAAAATGAGGAAGAAACCCCAGAAATGAACCCTAGAAGCATAGTTTAAAAGCAAACTAGAAAGAAATGGCTAAAATGACGAATGTGAAGTTCGAGGTGGAGAAATTCACCTGCAAGAACAACTTTGTTTTATGGAAACTGAAAGTTAGGGATTTTCTGGTGCAACAAGGGTTGTACAAAGCTTTAGACGGGACAAATAAGAAACCTACTAGCATGAAAGATTCAGATTGGGAGGACTTGGATGCTCGAGCTCTCAGTACCATCAGGTTATGCCCGTCGGATGAAGTTTTCTTCAACATTGTTGAAGAGAGTACAATTGCAAGTTTATGGGAAAAACTGGAAAAACTATATATGACAAAGTCGTTAACCAATAGAATTTATTTGAAAATACAATTGTACAGTCTTCATATGATGGAGGGTACAAAAGTTGCAGAACATTTAAATGTTTTTAATACACATATATGCCAATTATCAGATATGGAAGTTAAAATTTAGGAAGAAGACAAAGCTATAACCTTGTTGTGTTCTCTGCTCGAGTCGTGGGAACACTTCGTAACTTCAATTAGTTTGAGCACTACTGATTCTTTGAAAATTGAATTAGTTGTGGGAGCTCTCTTATCTGAAGAAGTACGGAGGAAATCCAGTACTGAAACAACTGCACCAAAAGCCATGATAGCCAGAGGACGATCAAAGGAAAGAGGAGAAAAAACAAGGGGGTCTTTCAGATCTAAATCAAAGGAAAAGAAGTGTAAGGAAAAATGTTGGCACTGCAATAAAATTGGACGCCTTAAGAAAGAATGTTGAAAACGAAAAGAGTCTGATAACCCGAAGAAGGAAGCAAATCAGGTTGATTTAGGTATGATAGACAAAGTTTTATCTGCTGAAGAATTATGTATGATAGATGAAACTTTACCTGTATGTAATGTCTCTCAGGATTTTGAAAGTTGATTGTTAGACTCTGGTGCTTCTCATCACATGTGTCCACACATAAATTGATTTACTTCATATGAAGATGTAAATGGTAGTTCTGTGTTTATGGGTAATAATGTATCATGTCAGATAGTTGGGATGGGAAATATCAACATTAAAATGTATGATAACACAGTTAGAACATTAACTAGTGTTAGAAATGTACTTGAATTGAAGAAAAATTTGATTTTTTTAGGAGTGTTGGATTTGGATGGTTATAAGTTTACATGTCAGAATGGAGTGCTGAAAGTCTCTAAAGGTGCCCTAGTTGTTATGAAAGCAGAAAAGGTCGGAAATCTTTACAGACTCAAAGGAAGTACTCAGGTCAGTGAAGCAACGATTATGTCAGAGAAAGAAGAAGAATGTACTCGCCTATGACATCAACGATTAGGTCACATGAACGAGAAAGGTCTTCAGGTACTGATGAAACGTAAATTACTTCCTATTTTGAAATCCTTGAAGTTGGATTTTTGTAAACATTGTGTGTATGGAAAATAGTGTAAACAGAGATTTAAAACTGGAAGTCATAATAGTAAAGAAATTTTGGACTATATTCATTCTGATTTGTGGGGACCATCTCCTGTTGTATCATATGGAGGTGCTTTATATTTTTTTAATGTTTATGGATGATTTCTCCCGTAAAGTTTGGGTCTTTATGTTGAAAAAGAAAGCTGATGTATTTAATGTCTTTAAACAATTTAAAGAAATGATTGAAAACCGAACATGCAAATCAATTAAATATTTAAGAACTCATAATGGTGGTGAATTTACTTCTCTAGAATTTGAACAACACTATAAGGATGAAGGAATTGTTAGACACAACACTGGGGTTCATACTCCTCAGCAAAATGGTGTTGCTAAACGTATGAATCAGACTCTTATGGAAAGAGCCAGAAGCATGATCAGCAATGCTAACTTGCAAAAGGAGTTGTGGGCAGAAGCAATATTCACTGCTTGTTATTTAGTTAACAGGTCACCCTCAGTAGCAATTAATTGTAAAATTCCTGAAGAAGTTTGGTCAGGTTAGTCTTGTGATTATTCACATTTAAGGATATTTGGTTGCGATGCCTATGCTCTTACTCCTAAAAATCAACGTTGAAAATTAGATCCAAAATCGAAATGTTATGTCTTTTTTGGGTATGACTATGCGGTGAAAGGATACAGGTTGTGGGATCCTACATTGCGGAAGATAGTCATTAGTAGAGATGTAACATTTGATGAATCTTCCCTTTTAAAATCAAATGTTGAAAGAATTGAATAGGAACATGTATCGCCGAATCAACAAATTCAGTTGGAGGCTAGACCGTTTTTTGAAAGTCGAAAAGAAGGAGAGACTTCTGGAGGAAAAGGTGATGAAGATACAAAGGAAGTTGTTGAAGTTTTTGAACCAGTTCAACAACCAGTCACTCTAATGAGGTCTACAAGGGAAAGAAAAACTCCCAAAAGGTATGAAGATTCTGCTTCATTTTTTGCTTTGATTACTGAAGATGGGGAACCTTCTTGTTATCAGAAAGCAATAGATGATACAAATAGCAAAAAATGGGAAACGACTATGGAAGAAGAAATGGATTCCTTAGTCAAGAAAAATACCTGGGATCTTGTAGAACTTCTTGAAGGGAGAAGTGTTGTTGGATGCAAATGGGTCTTCAAATTGAAACGAAAAGTTGATGGAAGTATCGAAAGGTATAAGGCGAGACTGGTAGAAAAAGGGTATTCTTAAGTTGAAGGTATTGACTTTCATGAGATTTTTTCTCGAGTTGTAAAACTTGTTTCTATTCATACTATGTTGGCACTAACTGCATTACTTCACCTTGAGTTAGAACAGTTAGATGTTAAAACAACTTTTCTACATGGTGATTTCAATGAAGATATATATATATGGAACAACCAAAAGGTTTTGTACAAGGTCACAACAAAGGGTTAGTTTGCAAGCTCAGGAAATCATTGTATGGCAAGAGGCAGTCTCCTAGGCAATGGTACAAGAAGTTTGACTCTTCCATGGTGAGCCAGAACTTTATTAGAAGTGAGTATGATCATTGTGTATACTTCAAAAATTTCAGTGGCATATTCATAATCTTAGTTTTGTATGTTGATGATATGCTTATTGCAAGCAAAAGCATGGATGAGATCAACAGGTTAAAGGCTCAACTTTCTAGGACGTTTGATATGAAGGATCTTGGAGCAGCAAAACATATTTTGGGTATGGAGATACACAGAGACAGGAAAAATGGTAAGCTTTGGTTATCATAGTAGAAGTATGTGGAAAAAGTACTTGAAAAGTTCTGTATGAACAATGTGAAACCTGTTAATGTTCCATTAGGTTCCCATTTTAAGCTTTCTTTGGTTTTGAGTCCTAGAACTGATGAAAAAAAGTAGTAATGTCTCATGTACCATATGCAAATGTTGTAGGCAACTTAATGTATGCGATGGTATCTACAAGACCTGACATTTCACATGCAGTTGGAGTTGTCAACAGGTTCATGGCAAATCCAGGTGAAGAACATTGGCGAGCAGTGAAATGGGTGCTTCAATATCTAAGAGGCACAAGTGACCATTGCATCATCTTTAATGGTATTGAAGGATCAGTCTCCGGATATGTAGATGCTGATTATGCAGGTGATTTGGAAAAAAAGAGATTTACTATAGGTTTATGTCTTTACTCTTGCAGGTGGAGCAATTAGTTGGATGCCAAAGCTTCAAGAAACAGTTGTGTTGTCCACCATCGAAGAAAAATATATAACTACTTCAGATGCCAGTAAAGAAGCAATCTGGTTAAAGGGCCTACTTCATGAGATTGGAAGGATGCAGGAGAAAGTGAATGTACTCTGTGACAGTCAGAGTGCTATTCACTTGGCTACAAAACTAGCTTATCACAGCAAGACCAAACACATTGATGTAATGTATCATTTTCTGAGACATGTGATCGATAGCGGAAAAGTAGCTCTCAAGAAGGTCCATTCACGGGACAATTGTGCAGACATATTCACGAAGCCAATTACAGTAGAGATGCTGCGATGGTGTTTAGCTTCTCTTGGCTTGCAAAAAAGATGATGAATGGGCATGGGCAAGGGATTAGGAAAATTGTTGTCTTGGTGCAGTTTGTTGGAATTTGACAACTAATTGTATAAATATGTGTAAAAATAATTGTATTTACTGCCAAGTTGGTTTTATACCAAAACAACAGTTATGTAATGGAGGAGGCTCTTTTAAAATGATGAAAGCCCGAACTATTGTAACCATGGAGAATAATTGTTGATTTAATAGAAAATCCAATCCCTTGCCCTGTGGATGTTTCCTTGACACCCTGTCAAGGTTTTACCACGTAAAATCTTGTCTTACTTGTGTGATTAAGTTTCATTCAGTTTATTTGTATAATTCTCTGTTAATTTATTGCTTGGCTAACACCTTTATGCTATTCTGCTTCTTGTTTCGCAGGCTACTTGGAAAACTAGATTTCTCTTCTCCTAAAGAAGCTTTTTAACTTTAAGCTGCAATAATTCTACAGATTTCTCTTCTCCTAAAGAAGCTTTTTAACTTTAAGCTGCAATAATTCTACTTTCACATTTTCTGATTCTGCCTTTCTATAAGGACTCACTTTTACTAAAGATTTTGTTAAATAGTCCATGTCTTCCATCAACAACAATTGAGTTGGTTCCTCTGCTGCCCTAGCTTTTCTTTCCAACTCTTCATTAGTACTATTGTCATGGCCTTCAAGATGACATGTTTTCAGCCTGTCTCTATCATCCTTTTCTTGCTTTTGTGTCAAATTAACAACGACGTCAAGTTCACTTCTTGAAGTGCAAGTGAGAAGAAGAGATTTCCTTTTGTTCCTCATCTCAGATATCTGCGATGACTTTTTCTTCAACCTCCCTTTCAGCTGCATATGCCAACAACATTTCTTGATGTCCATTGTATCAGAAGTAACTGAATTCATCATGCGTTGCTCCTCTTTATCTTTATTTACAGACTTCGGATCACTGTCGGCTAAATTCCGTACCCTGGAACTACTTTTACTGGAGAAAGATCGAAAAATATTCGGCATCATTGTATAGTACCTGAGAGCCCAAGATATATGCAGTATGAACACCCAACAGCCTTGCTGAAGTTTCCAACGGCAAAGATAAGTATCAGAGTTCAAGATAAACTTCGACAATGTGTTTTCAAGTATATGATAATACAAACAAAGGAAGAGAAGTATATATTAATACGAACCAGGGATTTATTTCAAAAGGGTACACTGTTTACAGATGGGTCATCCGGCTTTCAGTGCTCTCTACAAATTATTCTCAAATTATGTTCTTATAGTCATAGTGAATATAGACGATATGCAGGCGATAAACTTGCAATCACAATTGTCGTCCATCCCCAGGTCCAAATTACAAACAATCTCTACATATCAGAGGGTAAGCTTAAACTTTGCATGACTCCATTTCAACATAACACACAGTAGTTGTGAACAGGCTCAAAGTTTGAGGGGCAGCAGCCCGACATAATTTATCAAATTCCATCCTGCTCTGGTCATCAAATATAAGGCTAACATTTGGTAATGTCAGATAAGGAAACAAAAGTTGCGCCGAGGGTTCTACGACTTTGATTTCAGCTGAACTAGGGTTCGACGACGTTGAATTTCAGCAAAACCAAAACAATTGGGAGAATCCATTTCTATGGCCTTACTGTACCTCTATCGATGCTTTCTTGAAAGGTGGTGATTTCGTCATCACTGTGTAAAAACTTCGCTACCGAATTACTTTGAATTCTAGTAAAGACTTTAGAAATTCTAGTGGAAAACTTGTTTACCATTACCTTTTGCCATAATAATTAGAATCTTATCACAATTGAAATGTCCCTTATTGAAGACATTTTGTGGCAATTTATCTGCAAGCTTCTTAGAGCGCTATTTGGCTTCTAGTCATCTAACCTCTAAGCTTTTCCAGGAAAATCTCCCGTGTGGGGATAACATCCAACCACAAAACAATAAGAAAGAGGCTTATGAGGTGACTATGATGGTTTATCTCTTTTTTCCATCAGACCTAGATTGTCTAATGAGGCTTTGCAAACAATAAGAAAGAGGCTTATGAGGTGACTATGATGGTTTATCTCTTTTTTCCATCAGACCTAGATTGTCTAATGAGGCTTTGCAATAGGCGTAGTAGATTTTGTGGTAACAAAAACCAACACCTAGGTAGCGTAATGAAACGTGTTGCTCCTGAACCCTCCAAATTTGCAAGGAGAAAATTTAGTGGTTAACAAGACTTCACTAATCCATTGCATCATGCAAACATTCCTATAACGTTTTTATCACTATACCATTGTCTTGCAATTTCTTCTTATTTGCCTTGCCCATGATGAAAGTTAGTAGAAAATTTCTCTTCAAAATCAAAACATTGGAAAATTAGAAAGATGCCTTTTAGTTGAATAATCCATTTTAAAAGTGTATTGATAGACCATAAAAAGATTGTAAATTTCTACATTAAAAAATTCACTCAAAAATAATCTTTGCATGCAAATTTATTGTTGTTTCAAAGTTAAGGTGCACTAATCCTAGGGGAAGCAACTTGTTTTATGTTAAGCCCTTTTAATCAGGGTCTTTATCTTAATATGCTCTAGTTTCTAAAAGTAGTTCAATAAGTGAGTCAGGTCCTTCTAAACATATTAACAATTTCAAAATTAAGTCCACTAATCCTAGGAGGAAGCACCTTATCACAATGTTAGCCTTTTAATGAGGGTCTTTTATCATTGACATAACCTTAATAACGTCTATTTGTAGAAACTATTTCAATAAGTGAGTTGGAGGGACTTGAGCTTCCAAACATATTCACAATGCCTTAACCAATAGGCCAAACAACTTTGTTCAAAGACAAGGTCAATTAATAAATTTCACACTCCTTTTCACCACCATAATAACAAAGGGTCTCAATCATTTTTTTATGTAGGAGCATCTACAAGCCAAATACCATTTTTGACCTCTTGGGTCAAAACTCATTTACTAAGGGAGTTGGTTCCCTAATTTTTTACCAAGGGAAGTTGGTTCCCTAAACCTATTAATTTGTAATATTCTAGAAGGAAGCTATTTCATTAGAGGAGATGTTATCAAATTCCTATCTAGTAGGGAAATTGATAGAAGTTAGTTTTCGAGTTTGTTGAATGAGATATTTCCTCTATGTAATAAAAAATGAGAAAAATATTTCTCGAAGAGAGGGAGAGATAGAAAAGAATGAGAAAAAAGACAGAGAGGAGAAAAACCCGCAAACAAAATCCAACTCAATCTTGTAATCTCTTGTTAATAATATCAGATTTGTGTATGTTCATTTCCATATGCTTGAATGAACTTATTTCTATGGAATGCAAATGAGCTTGCAACATGGAATCGAGGCTTTTGTAGCTTAGCCAGGTGGAACAGAGTGGAGAGATTCGAGCATGACGATAAAGGCCCAAAAAAAAACACAGCCAAATTTTCATTTTCCTAGCCTTCCTAAATTGATAGTAATGGACGTCTTCCCGTTAACCTTTGTATCTATCCCATTGGCCACTAGGCTATTGTAGATTGGTTAAACATTGGCGATCAAGCCTTGGAGTGTTGATCCAACGATCTTTTGGTGGTCACACCAACTAGAGGAACCTTTCCCATCTATGTTTCTTTTCTATCAACCATCAAAGATCGAGGATAGCACAAACGTTGGGAAAAGCCCTTTCCCATTTTGATCCAAAAAGTACAAGGCCCTTTCGTTAATTAACATTCTCGATAGACATAACATTTCACATCTATTGTAGTATTGTCTACTATCATTGCCCTACCCGGAAAGCACCGAAGGTTGTGAAGCATCAATGAGCATTGGGTCGTCTTGTCAACAAATGGGCTTGACGAACGAGAAATTTCATGGTAATTGAGGTTTTGTTACTGCCATCAACGTCGTGGTTTTTTTTTACCACCTCGAGTTAAAACAACAAGAGCACTAGCTATTACAAGAGTTTGATAGGCTAGCGCCTTTTAGTTTTGGGCCTTGTCTATGGTGTTGATCCTACGCTCCTTTCTGATTAGCACTAGGAGCTAGAAAACTTGGGGATAATGAGACCATGAGCATCAATTTCCTCTCATAATTCATGTGACTAGGACTTTGATTGTTACTATTCTAGGATAGACATCGTCCACCATACTCGAAAGCTATATATGTTCTACAATTCCATTATATTCTTCGCATGGAGAAGTATTGCCAGTTACATATTATATCTCTAGTGTCACACAAATTTCAATTGAACCACTCATTGATGTTATTATATACCACTACCATGTTCCATATGACACTTATCTACATTATTTGTATGGAACTAGTTAAATTACACACAACTTTGAGGCATGTTTGACAATCCTTAATCTATTCCTAATTAGAGTAAAGATATATATTTCTAATCATAATCATCCCCCACGTTGCATGTGTTCCAGTGTCCCAATTATCTAGACCACTTGGTTCTACGACTTACAAAAAACACACAGTTTAGATGTTTCGCTATGCAACACTCAAACAATGATAAACATAAAAATCATACAAATCCACCTACAATGGTAGCTATACATGCGTTATATAGTTCACTGCAGACGCTACAAATATCCTCATGTCAATATTTATTTATTTGTTAATTCCTAGTAATACATTCATTCTCTTCAACATATTAGTTATTCTCACGGAGCTTGCCATGTCAACACAAAAAAAAAAAACATTAGTTACAATTTCTTAATTAAAAAAATTAGCTACTAGGGTTAGTTTTTATTAAATAATATTATATTTCTAACAACTAATTTTGGAATTTGATGCATCTCATAGCTATTAAATAGCATTGGTTGATCTGTTTTTTTCATCTTGGTCTTGAAGATGAACCTCATTAGTAGGTTCGAAATGTCGACCAGAAAAGTATACTATGTGATTAATCCGAAAGATAGTCTCAAAAACAAAAACAAATAAAATATTGCTCATATCTATGTTTCTAGTATCAACAAAGGTACAAGGTGTATGTTATCCACGATGTCAATGCTACTGCCATTTTTTTCCCACCAACATTTTATGTTACTAGCATTTTTTTCCAAACACTGAAGGGATATCTTATACACTACCATAACATTGTCATGCAAGAAAAATATGCCATTTGTTGTATTGCTACAAATGTTATCACAATACTACACCAACCATAATCATTGCAATCCTATTTCTACATTGATAGAAAATTAGGATGGAAATTAGTATTGAAACTCTTGATACATTCATCAAACACCTATAATGCCCCCAGTACAGGGATTTAAGTGAAATCTTCACATAACTCAACCTATTTTCCACCATTAACAAAGTATCCATTCAATGAAACATTCTTGCCATGCATTGGAGTCATTGAGTGCCCATTTTGGTATCAACAATACACCTCTTTCTCTAAAAAAAATGCAAGGAAAAGGGCATCTCGTTGAAATGTACATGTATGTCATTCAGCTATCGAAATTCACATTTGCAAATTATTTTTCCTTAATCTTCAAGATTTCTTCATTGTATGTCGTGCCTTTTTTATAATGGACGATTTGGTTGTTTTTTATGATAAATCTCACCACAATCAACACTACAATAACAATGATGTCTATCCATTATCCTATTGGACATTTAAGACACCCTTTATAAAAAGACCTTGCATGACACCTTGATGAAGTTACAGAGTTCTCATCACCTTAATATGGTATAGTTCTTACTTTATGCAAATTTTATTGCCTTAGACATGGAAGAGTTCCATGACATGGTGATAGTTTTGATATGGATTTCTTGCCAAGGGGCATCTTAAATGCCCAATGGCATGGCAGATAAATGTTTCCTTGTTACAACTCTGTTATCTATTCCACATTATTTTTTTAAGTGAATTTGTCTAA
>APFE030117602.1:868-24068 GCA_000404065.3 Pinus taeda
CTAAGTGACATCTGAACTATTCTTTTTCCCTGCAAGTTTAGATCATGACACAAATACGGTATAGAAAACATAGCAATTGTAGAAAGAGATGAGAAAACTTATTAGTCCATGAGGAAACACGAGAGTTTTGCAGTTCTTCAGCCATCAAATACACATTCAGACAGTCCCAACACACATGTTCCAGCAATCTCTGTTTATTAAACCTCTCAGAGTGTACACAGCAGTGTTTCAAAATCAGCTTGTCGATCAAAAAACTCTCACCCTTTGAACAACGAACAGCGTTGTTTAAATAGGCAGATTTACATGCTGGCCCTTGAGCCGCTGTTAAGTTAAAAAAACATTACTGAAAACATATCTAACTAGACAGGTCCAAAGATATCTGCAGCAATAAAGTTTTTAAATGCTAAGTTGTGCTGGTAATGAATGCATAAAATATCTAAACAGGTAGTTTGGGGCAGCTGGCAACTGAAGTTATGCAAGTGAAGGCTGCGTATGAGAGAGCAGCCTCAAAATGGTTGAACGGTGGTCCTAGAGCTGTGCGCTGGCCTCATGGTCATAACTGTGTAATAACTGCCCAGGAATCCTTTGTCAATATTTTTAGGCGGTTCCATAAAATAATCTTTGTCTTTTTCGATTGAGGCGGTGGCTTGGATATTACTTGACTGTGCAAGGTGAGAATTGGATGCTTCTCGATCCATAGCAGTTGTTTGCCCAATGTGACTCTGTTGGCAGAGTATTTCACTGATCCAAGTTTAATGCCTGGGCTATTTATTTTTCCGGTATTTCTCTTGGCGCCATCAAATTCAATATGACTTGCGCTGCCACTCTCTTTATTTTGGATAGCACGATTTCCACCAGCAAGTCTTAGCTCCCTTGCCACTCGGGCCTCAAATTGCCAGAAAAAAATGGTTCAACAGTCTGAAAAAGTGATACAGCGAGTTCCTTTCTGCCTTTGGGAAATTCGGCTTTCAAAACACAGTGGCCGAGTTTTGCCACATTAAACGTCGCCCACTATATTTACTCAAATAAAATTCTTTGAAGATATCCTGATATACATTCAGTAATGAGAAGTATGACTCAGTACTTTTCTGGTCTTCATAATACGCGCTATTGCTGCATCAATCTGATACTGACGATCCTGGAAAACTCTCTCTGTAGTACTTGCATTCTCCTCCACTGTCTCTTTCATTTGGATGGCATTAACCTTTATCCGGAAAAGAGGAGCATTAAAATCATCATTAAATACAGACTGGTCCTCATCCTCAACGTCTCTTCCCTTCGGTTGCTTTCACTAACAGTTGTATGCTCACTGCTAGCTTCTATAGAGCCATTATCCGAATTTCTGGAATCAGTAATTTCCAAATTTTCATTCTCTTGTAAAGCAAGACCTTCTACAGTAAATGGTTTCATATCCAGGTGGATCGGAAACTCAAATCGGTCCTTCAACTTCAGTCTTTGCATTGTCTCATAATCAAAGTCAAAACGCTTCAGGTCATCTGTAAAGTGTATTTTGACAAGCAATTCAACAAGCTCATGGAGGCTTTCTATACAATGAGTCACTAAACAAATCAATAACTGGAATGCCTTGTCACGGCTTGCCCGTGTAGCACATTTTGATTGAAAGACACGATCACTTTCTGGAGATGTTCCTATAATACCAAATTGAACTCCAGATGGTATGCTATTACCATTGGTTTCCTCATCATGCCAAAGGAAAGTAGATTCCGGAAACAGGAACGTACTGATAAGCTTGTACACTAAGCGTCGACCATGAGGAACCTTTGAGGATCCAATAATGCGGCAATCTAGTATTTCTACAAGAACTCTAGTCAGTAATAAGTGCCCCTCCATCAATTTGTCCTCTTCATCAACAGCTGCAGGTGCAGTCTCAAGCCAGTGCAGTTCATCATCCAGCTGCTTTTGAGCTAGACTATACTCCTCTGGATCCTCTATATTAAACAAAAGTTGCCCAAGAAGCTCCCAAAAATGTAAGCAGCTCTTTGGATGACGACTTGCCTCATCCTTTGCTTCTATCAAAGCCTCTAGTATATATCGACGCACAAGTCCTTGCTTACCACCTGACTGGCATTTAACAGCTCTTGAATCTATCAAATCAACGTTTGCTTCAACCAATTTCAAAAGGAACCGGAAATAGTCCTTATCCAAGAGATGCATCTCGTGTACAAATTTCAAATTTTCTTTCCACACAGAAAGGTGAATTGATGGGGGCATCTCTATATAAGTATTCTTTTCTGTTTGATTCCACTTGCTGGATCTCTTTCATCAACGCATCTCCATCTTCATCTTTTATGCAAGAATTAGCACTCGGTGCAGGGGAATCCAAAAAGACCTCATATCTTGCTCGTTCATACAGAAGCATATATGCACTATTCGGCTTATCATATTCTTGTGGAGAATTTGTTTTGAGGAAGTTGTCATAAACATCAACAGTAAATTTTCCTCCAAAGCAATCCTTTTCTAAATTTTTGAGATCATATGCTTGAACTTGCTTATCATCGAATGACATCCACCACTTTGCATCAGCTACATACCCTCCTGTTCCTGCTCTCCGACAATTGAGAAGACCATCTCCAGGGCGTTCCTTTATATGAATAGTAATGCCCAGCAAATGTCGTTCCAGTTTCTCAATCATCCAATCATGTAATGCAAGTGCTCGCTGCCAATCTTTTTCTCGATTAAGTACCAACACCATTAACCTCAAGGACAACCTTCCTTTCCAAACTGTCATCAATTGATACAGTTCTTCTTCACTGGAGACTCCCTTCAAGGAGATTAACAACTCATCTATATTAATATGATGGTCTAGCTGAGGGACTTGTTGGCCGTCCTGATATCCAAGTGACTTCCCCTGTGGAACCCAAACATCCCTTTTTACAGCTGAACTAGATCTGCACCATATTTTTCTCCCAAGCACACTAATCTTAGCACCTTCTGTATCTGCTGAAGGAGGGATATGTGCTTCACTAAAAGCAGCATCTATTATCTCTCTCAGAGAGATATTATCACAACTATACATTTGGACAACAGCAGGTACATCTCAACTCCCAACTATACCACATGAAGACCACTTAATAGATCTGAAAGATCCAGGAAAATCAGAGAAGCATTCCATATTTAATGGTACCCAATGAAAAATCGCTCTAAGAGGAGCTTACATAAAGCACAGGGACCAATCCTACCATTTTACCATCTCTTCCAGGCCGCAAACCAGCCATCTACTTTATACTCAATTTCAACTTCCTCCCCAAAAATGTTTCACTGTCAAAGGATTCAAATATGGAACATTGCTGTAGGCAAAGCATGACATATTTGGCTTGTATATATGTCGATCACGAAAGGTGAATACCTGCTATGAGCAGGAGGCTAACACCCCCAGCATGACTTGCAGTGGCTGAAGACTCGTCTTCAACATGACTAGCAGAGGTTGATGATGAATTGCTAGTATGACTCACACTGACTAGACTTGTGCCCCCAGCATGACTTGCAGTGGCTGAAGGCTCATCTTCAACATGAATTGCGGAGGTTAATGATGAAGTGCTAGTATGATTTGCAGTGACTAGACTTGTGCCCCTAGCATGACTTGTAGCGGCTGAAGGCTCATCTTCAACACGACTAGCAGAGGTTGATGATGAATTGCTAGTATGACTCGCAGTGACTAGATTTGTGGCCCTAGCATGACTTGCAGCGGCTGAAGGCTCATCTTCAACATGACTTGTAGAGGTTGATGATGAAGTGCTAGTATGACTTGCAGTGACTAGACTTGTGCCTCCAGCATGACTTGCAGTGGCTGAAGGCTCATCTTCAACATGACTAGCAGAGGTTGAAGATGAATGGATAGAATTATTCTTCTTCTTCATCTTCCTCTTTCTCCTCTTTTTAGATTTCTTATTACAAGAAGGAGGAGAAGAAAGAATCCTAGATTTCTCTGTGAAAGCAGATGAACAATTAGCACCCATGTGATTCCCCTCAAATAAATCATTCATCTGAGAAGCTTCAAAAACATTAGGAATATTCAGAGTGGACCACAGCCAAATGGGTAGTCCAACATTCAATCTAGGAATATTCAAGTAGCCATCAAGGGAGTGCTAACGTTTCTAAAGAAAGGAAAAGCACAAGGATCTCCTTTTAGGAGGGTACCTTGGTTGGTTTCCACAGGGATATGGGCCATGTCTAACTGAGTCGTAGACCCTTCCCTTATGGGAACGTACAAATGACTTTTCAAGAAGGATAGACACACAATCGAGATCTTTTCCCTTGAGAAGGCAACTCCACAACCTTCAAAAGAAAGATCACAAAGTCTTTCAAGATTGGCAGAGTGGTAAGTCAGTTACTCATAATACAAAATCCAAAAAGTGACTAGAAAAAAATACCTAAAGAAAACTATATACAAGGAGTAAAGAGCACTCAACTATAAAGTCCCTAAAAGAAGTCAGCCAATCAAGCAACTTCCAAGTATTTCCGCTCCAGGTGATTAGGACCGAACACCAAAATACAAGAAAGTGAAGCAAGGGACCTTCTAAAGATAGTCTGGGATAATGACATCCCAGGCCTACCAGCGAAGGTATCAGAGGAAGTTACGCTGACCTCCAAACAACAGCCTATGCCGGTGCAAGCCCCCGAGCTTTGCAAGTGTGCCCTCTAGAAGTACTACTAAGAGTGATACAACATCAACCTCAGGTGCCACGGGATTCCCCTCCATAGCCACTTATGTAGATCCCTTGGATTAGCAACTAAAGGTACCAACTCTTGTCAGAAGCAAGGCAGAACAGTCTTGAGGTAAGATCTGACAAGTAGGAGAGGGGGTATCTCTCTTCCTTATCTTCAAAAACCCTCATGCTTAACTCCCAGATCTGGAGCTTTCCTGGTGTCCCTAATGCTATTGGATTCATACTCGTTATTCAGACTTCTATGTTTGATAGTTTAGAGTGACCTTGGAGAGTTTACTTTCCTCTTGCCTAATCCAAGGCCCTAAATATCCTAAAAAATTTTGGTGTGTCTAAATTGACAATATAAAAAAGTTCTTGTATATTTTATTAGTGCTTGATTTTAAATTGGCCGTTCTTAAGTCAAGGGATAAACGGAAGTGAAATTGATGATGTGTGTATGACCCAACCAAAATCAAAGAAAAAGTAACTACATGAATGCAATCATTTTTATTTTGATGAAAAGAAACTTCTACTTGGGTTCTACAAAACTTTGATAGAGAAAAAACTTTTCTTTTTCTTTTCTTGCAACATACTTCACACAAGCAAAAGCTAGAATGCTTTAACAATGCAAAATTATCCTAATTCAAGGTGTAATGAGGATGCAAGAAACTTAAGATTACTTTAAAGGAAAGAATGAAAGTAACTTGTTTATCGCTTCTAATTAGCCACTTGAGATGTTTAGGTAGACTCATTTTCGTCTAAACACTAAAAGAAAATCTCAAGACAAAAAAAATTGCACTTTCACTTGCAAATAGAAACTAAATCAAAACAAGGCCCAAGAAATAAAAACCAAGGTTTCAAGAAGTTTTCTTCAAAAGCAAAAACAAAGAAAACAACTTTTTAAAAGTGCTCCAAATACTATTGAAAACTTTGAGATCGAAGAATAGGCAACAAAAACACTTTGCAAGTTATCAACTCAAAAAGGATGAAAACTCAAAAAAATAGGTGTATCAAGATGCTCTTGATGACCAAAAAGTAGCAAAAAGATCTTGGTCACAATGATCAAAAGATCAAGAAAGACAACTCTCAAAATTGTCACTCAACAACTTTCAAAAAGCAAGAAAAGCAAATGGCCACAAGATGCAATTTTGACACAAAGTAAGAAGATCTCAAAGATAAAGTTTGTCACAAAGATTGAAAGCAATATTTCTACTTTGGAAGACCAGAACAACCAATATTCTCAGAGATAAATCTTGTGTGCTCAAACAAAAATGATGACACTTGCAACAAAACAAAACAAGACCAAAACTTTCCAAAAATGGAGAGAATTCGAAACTGGAAACTTGCCGTAAAAACACAGGCTGACAACCAAACTTGACTGTTCAGGAAACACTTAGACTAGCAAACAAATTTACTGAACAAGAAATATTTCCAAAAATCTTGGAAAATTAAGGTATACATGATTGTTTCAATGCACAACTGCATGTATACGCAATTCAGCCCAAAGAAACCTATGTATACACGGGTTCATATGGGGAGACATGCATACATACGCTTCTGTAACCTGAAAAAACTGCATATATAATAGTTCACAAGAAAAAGAAAAAAAGGGGTCTGAAGAAACTGTTCAGACTCAAAGTCTGAGTTCCTATAGGAATAGACAACTCAGTTACAACAAGAAAATCAAAGGCTGAGCCTTGATTGGCTTAAAATAACCCAAACTAGGAACAACAATACTGTTGTCCCCAGTGGAGTCGCCAATTTTGTTGAGGGACAAATTCCACTAGGGTATTGAGTCAATACCCTAGCAAAGTGGGTGTTATCTACAATGAAAAATAAGCATTCCACATAGCCATGATACTAATATCAGCAAACTACACGAAGAGAGGTGCACCTGAGGGTTCTTCATTCTAGTAGATCCAGCCAAGGTCAAACCCTCTTGAAGTTCCTTTCGATCCTTCAACCTGCAAAACAATCAATTCAAAGAAGCATAGCAGTATATGGACCAAGCATCATAAAGAAATCAACTTCATAGCATATTGAAATGTAGTTAGTTATACAATTGAAACAACTATTCATATGAAAACCATAATGACAACATCATAAGCATGAAGAAGATTGATTTTGGGAACAAGACAAATGTTTCTTTATTGCAGATAACTAAATAAAAACAAGGAATGATATCACCTGAATCTTCCTCTCGCAGGCTCCAAGCGGAATTGTCCTCCGGATTCGTCCAATCCCAAGTCTTCAAAAGGCTCCTTCCATGACTCACACAAGGATATCTCAACTAGTGAAAAGACATCATAACTTGAGGAAACAAGGGTTTCCTATAATGGGGGGAGTGTTGGAATCACAAGGATCTTCAGACTTGATCAGGGATAATCTCAACAGAGTGATTTTTCTCTCTATTCTCTCCTCCTTTAGGCCTTCCCATTGAAGCCCTTTTTATAATTCTCCCAAAGTAGTTTTTTAGTTGGGAATTCATTGGGAATAGTTGGGCCATAGGCACTAATAGGTAATCAACAGGTAAAACCTATGATCTCTGTCTAAAATTGAGGAGATTTAAATTTTTTTAAGTGTTTTAAGACATATATGCGGGTTGGGTATACACAGACCCGCATACACGCACGTTTAGCTCAGGGAAATATTGTGTATAGGGAGTAAAACACTATTTTTTAAGTATTTCGACCAGGTCTAGAAGGAGGAGTTTCCCTAGGCCATGAGTGCAACCATCTGCATATTTTCTCTCCCAACATAGGTTTATTGACTAGATACTTCAATGCAGAATAATCTATGTACATCTTGAAATGTCTGCCCAACAGATAGTGTCTAAATTTTTGGAGCATATACACCATAGTCAATCCTTCGCTCTTTGTGGTCGAATAATTATTTTCAGCCTTTGACAACTTTCTACTCACTAATTCTATAGGATGATCCATATCCCCTTCACCAGCTTGTGTCGGTACTACTCCCAATTCCATACACAAGGCATCAACGTGCATATGGAATTCCTTCTTCTAATCTAGGAAGACCAATATCAGTTCGGTGACCATTTTTTCCTTCAATACAACCAAACTGCACTGACATTCTTCATCCCAACAGAATGTAGCATCCTTCTTTAGAAATTTCTCCATGGGCACAGTATTCAGACCATATGCCTTGATGAACTTCCGATAATACCCAGTATGGCCCAGCATTGCATGCAACTGTTTGACACTCCTTCGGGCTTCCAAGTTGATTATTACTGCGATCTTGGTAGGGTCCGCCATGAGTCCTTGCTTGCATTCCACATGATCCAGCAAAATCCCAAAGGGGAAAGAAAACAAGCACTTCTTCAAGTTCAGCACGATCTGATACCTTCGGCACTTATCCAACATCAAGCGTAGATTGGATACATGGTGCTTTACTAGTCCAAAATTTTCCATTCATCAAAATACACCTCAAGAATTTGTGAATAAATTCTTTGAATGCCGTAATGACTACGTGAGAGAATGTTGTCAGCGCATTCTTGAGTCCGAAGGGCATCACTCTTTACTGAAAACACCCCCATTCCCCGTGAAGGTTGTTTTACTCCTGTCTTCTGATGTGATCTTGATTTTATGGCATTTTCATGCAGAAAGAGTTAATATTGTGGACAAAACCAACCTCCCTAGAAGCCTAAGACTTTCTAGTGACAAACAAGACAATTAAGAGCAATCCTTCTCTAAACATGCATTTATCACACGAGAAATCAAGTGTTTTAGATCCTACCTGGAGTCCAACGCTGTTGTAGTAGTCCAGCCTCGTTGATCCGGATGAGCTCCTCCTTCACTTCAAAACCTGCATTCACTAACAATCAAACGATTACATAGCACCTGAATATCCCATAAAATAAAACATAATCAACATATAGACCAAGGAGTATATGAAACAACTCATTAACAACAAATCATTGAGAAGAATGGACTTATTTGTATTAAGGAAACAAAAGAAACCAATACAACCTGAGCCTTGGTGTTGTGCAAGTTCCTCCCAGGGTCCAGCAAGAGTTTTCCTCTACTTTGACAAGCTCACCCACTTCCAAATGAAACAAGAAAGGATGGGAATCTCTCCTCACAAGCTTACAAGGAAGTCCTAATTCCAGCAGCATCTACCCTATGAAATGTTCAGCTTTCAACCTCCCCTCCTTGGCCCAATGCCTGTATTTATAGTATTCTAGAGGAAGTTATTCAGTTCCAACATCAATGGGATTCTCCCTCTTTTGGATGGGGTAGCTCCTCTCTTGATGGGATAAGTTCCTCTATCATAGGGATGCATGAACCATCTGGAGGCGCTTCAATACACGTCAAACACTCTTCTAGAAAGCTCTAGAAGTGACCACAAGTAACTTTTTTAAGATGAAACTCGCGCCTTTTGACCTTTACAGGAGTACGCACCCATCCCTTGACTTACAGAGCGTACAAGTACGCAGGTACAATGAACTTGGGATGCGTACACGCAGGCAAGGTAGAGAGAACCTGCGTCCCCAGAGATAAACATAATTAATGACTTTCTCTCTTTCTTGAAGTTTGACATGGAGAGTAGAGGTATAAGGCTTGACAAGGAGGATAGTATGACTGTTGATGGAGCCATACTAACTACAGATAGTCATGGTGACAAATTTTAGTGTAACAAAGTGTACCTTCTTCATGTTGAGAATTGTATGAGAAATGTTGTGCATGAGCAGAGGTTCCTTGCAGCTTGATAATCCTTTCTTCTTTTATTCCCCTCATGAAAAATGAGTGGTCAGATGCTTTTCTTGCCTCAAGTTTGCCATCAAACATATGAATGGAGTGACCTTGCTGGCGGATGTGGACCAAGGACATCAAGTTTCTCTTGAGTTGTGGGAGATATAGAACATGATGCAGAAGAAAGTCTGGAAGACCAGACAGTTTAAGCCTGATTGTACCAAGCCCTGATGGCTTGATTTTTGATTGATCTGCAAAGTATACTGCTCCATCAACATTGTTAGTGAAATCTTCAAAAAAATCTTTTCTATGATTCATGTGGCAGGTTGCTCCTGAATCAAGCAAACAATCATTTTTCCAAGAATCAAGTGAAGCATTAAATAGATCTTCATTTACTCCAATGTTACATTGTGCCACAACATAGTGAGCGGATTCAGGTGCTTTACCTTTGTCTGTATCATTAGTTTTACCTTTCTGTTGGTTTCTTTTCTGTTCAATTTTGTCCCATGGTAGCTTGCATGTAGAGGCATCATGTGATCCATTTCTTTTGCAGCGTATGCAGTGCAAATCTTCCTTTTCTCCTTGAGAATGTCTACCCTCCCTGTCTCTGAAATATCTTCCTCTTCCTCTTCGTCCACCTCTTCCTCTTGTAGAATCTTGAGCAGGATGCTTTTCTTTATGAGCAAGGCACACAACCTCTTCAGAAGATTCAGGGGCTATCTTCTTTCCAAAATCTTTCTCTCTTTCAACAAAATTTTTCACAAGAGAGTCAAAGGTTATATCTTTGAGATTTCCATTTGCTTGCAATGACTCAACATAATTGGAGTAAGTAGGGTAAAGTGCCTTGAGAAAAACAATAAGAGGAATATCCAATTCAACCTTAGTGGATTTGATATCATGCATTATAGACTTTACCTCAGATGCGAGAGCAAGAGGATCATTATTTTGCAGTTCAAGAGTGAAGAGTTTAATCATGAGTTGGACAACTTCAAGTGCAGAATGTGAGTCATAGAGTTCTTTCAGCTTTTGTAAGGCTTCAAAGGCAGTTGAATATGACGAATATGGCAACTCACCTCTTCATTTACAGATGTTGTGATTAATGCATAAGCTTTGTTGTTCTTGTTTTCCCAAATGACGAGCTCTTTGTCTGAGGTAGGTTGTACTGGGTCATTGTCTCCTTCTCCGACACACAGTCCTTTCCACAACTCATTGAAAATGAGGGCTTTTTTTATCGTCCAGGACCATTCAGAATAGTTCTCCTTTCCAGTGAGAACTATTCCCACCATAGATATGATTGAATGCATTGTAAAATCCGAGAGCTGAAAAAATACTTTTGCTGGCAAAAAATGTGCTTTTGTGGAGAAAACAAATTTTGCTGCTAAAAGAAAATTGATTCTGATATCAAAATGTATTTTTTCCCCAAACAATATATTAAACGCGGTCAAATGCAGGAGCCTTAACTATGTTAGTCACTTTGAAAACGGCTTTATGAAAACAACATTATGGTAGCCCAACAGTGTGGTATATATGGGATATAGTCTATATGAAAACAGTAGCCACATCAAACATTATATACCAACGTAATATGTATGAAAGAAACAGTGTATTAAAACCATTGAAAACCAGAGCAGGAATAGAATTCAGCTACACCATTCATATACCATTGACCATAACTATGCTACTACTATCACAAAAACTTCACCGCATATAACATTGTGTTTGTCGTGCACTCTCTCCACTTCTGCGTGATTCAACGTAGATGCTTCTATTCTTGCTATCAAAAACAGGAAGAAAGTAGGTTAAGTTGAAATTAAAACAACCCAACACCTCAATGAAGTCAAGCACGGAAGAAAAATTACGGAACTCGAACAACCCAAGTGCATTTAAATTTATGCGGATTTGGGCATATTGGATACCAATGGTTCCTGCAGATTTAGGAACAGGCTCATTGCAAAGAAGTAAAATCTAATCTTGTAGGAGCTGGACCTTCTCAACACACCAACACACATTACCTTTAAGATGGGTGAACTATTACCACTCACAGATATGTGAAGAGGGTGGGTAGAAATGTAATATGAGTAGTGTAATACAGATATATGGACACACAGTAATCAATGTAATACACCAAGATGCGCAGCAAAACCACACTCCAAGTACTATTATGTTTTATGTTTACTTGGGACTTGGGACCTGTGAAACCTCATCTCCATGAAACCAAAAGAATCAATGTTCGCTTGTTTCTGCCTGCCTTCAACGCCTACAACTGTCAAATCCTCCAACGCCTCTAACAATGTCCAGAAGGTATTTCAAAAGGTGAACAATGCAGCGTATGGTGAATATGAATAAAAATGGTCAGAGAATAGGGCGCAAAAAAAATGGTTATGGCAGAGAGAAGGCGCATAGGCACTCAGTCACTGAATTATATGGAGAGTAGAGGAGAAGACTAGGGAGTTATAAAGACATAAATTCTAAAAAAAGGAGTTGGCTTTGATACCATGCCATGCCAAGCAGTAACTCCATTAAGCAAAAACTGATTCGTATCTTATTCCATCAGGTAGGTCTTTGTTATATAAAATAGGGAGTGATTGTTCAGTTCATCTCCCAATGATTTTTCACATTTATAATTTAATTATTTACATAAATTCACCCAATCATGAGGATTAGGTGTCAACAGTTGTAAGAAACACAATTCCTATATTTTAGTATATGCACTAGTTTTTGAATGTATCTAGGTAGAAGTTGGGTTTGATCAATACTATTCAACTACCTAGAGTAGGGGATCTAATATTTGAGGATGTATAAGGACATAAAATGTATTGTACAGGTTCTATTGGTTGAGTTTAAAGAGAAGACCTTTGTCCACTATAATTTTGAAGACATTTTTCCAGTAAATGAATGGAATAGTAGGTGATTTGCAAGGATTCTTGTGTTAGAATTTTGGTGGCTTGTGCTCCTTTTACTTTTGAATTGTCTTATGTGTTTTTAATCCCTTTAATGTACATATTTCTTGCTTCGAAAAAACCATATGATTGATTCAAGATTTACCATTAGTGACTCTCTGATCATCCTACCAAGTTATAAATGTTTTCATCTTCAGAATAACATTTTAGAATTCATCTATTGTTTGATGCTCTAATGTGCTTACCTGTCACTTGTTCTTCCTTCACCTTCCTCAATAATTTAATATAAAACCACCACCAAAGCTGTCTACCTCGCCCCTGTGGAGAAACCCTTTATTTTCCCATTATCTCACTGGAAAGAAAAAAAAGTTTAATCATGACTCCATGCCCAATGGTTTTCGTACTTTTCTAATCAACGGATCTCTAAAAATAAAACCATTTGAGCTTACTACCTAGCTTAATACCATATTTGTTGATTAAACTAAGTGAGAAATCCATCTCCAGGCTAGAAGGGCTAGATTCTGGTCCAAAAGAGGTTTTTGGTTACCTCTACAATTTTCCTCCTTAGCCTAGGAAAACTATAGAGTTCTAACACAAGGTACATTAGTGAACCCACTAGTTGTCGATAAATGGTTGCATCCACTTCCTCACCTGAAGTGGCATTCTCCTTCCTCCAATTGGTCATTGGAGGTGTCTCCATGGGCTTGCAACTCTCTATGTGGAACCTCTATAGTATCTCATTTTCATACTTTCCATGAGAGACAAACAATTCCCCATCGCCTTACCATACTTCCAATCTGAGGAAGTAGTGCATGAGACCCATGTGATTCATTTCAAATTTTCTTGTAAGGTCCTCCTTCTAAGATATGATCAGTTGGTCATCACCAGTTAAAATCAAGTCATCAACATATAAGACAATAATGAGAAATTTTCCTTCTACGAAGATATGAAATAGGTTTTCATCTGCCTCGCTTTTAGTGAAGGCCAAAGTAGTGAGATTGCTATCGATCCCATTGTACCATGCACAAGGCGCTTTCTTAAGACTATACAATGCTTACTTGAGTCTGCACACATGAGACTCTTGATCAAAATTCTTGAAGCCTTTAGTTTTCTCGATGTACACCTCGATCCATATGGTGGATCTTCCACCCCATCTGTGCAATCGGGGCAATATTTTATACCTTGCTACTAGAGAAAAGGTCTCCTCATAGTCAATTCCTTCAACTTGAGAGTACCCCTTGGCCACAAATATAGCCTTATACTTTTCTATGCTTGTGTCTGCTTCTTGCTTTACCTTGAAGATCCATCTCGAATCCACTATTGATTTATTTATTGGTCTTGGGACCACTTCCCAAACATTATTATTTATAATGGATTCGTATTCCTCCACCATTTCATCAACCCATATAGGTTGTTCTACTCCTTCCTCGAAATAGAATCACTCAATTATTAGATCCATGTAGCCAGTGTACCGATCTAGCGACCTTCTCTTCCTCCGTTGATTTGAAGGAGCACCTCATTCTCCCTTACATCCTACACAAGTCTCTCAACTTCCCTAGTCCTTTTCCTTCCTTCTTTGTATGGTTTTGCTTGAGTGGATGTCTCCAATATTTTCTCCTCAATTGTCAGCTACTTCACAACTTCTTGAGGTTCCTCCTTTGGAGCTAAAATCTCCTCTTCTAGTGGGATATAAAGCTCCCTCTTAAGAGAGCACCACTTCTCATCAAACTTTACATCCCTTCACACAACTGTCATTCTAAGGGATGACAAGTACACACGGTAATTGTCGGGAGTTTCTGTGTAACCCAAAATACCCCCAATTTTGTTGTAAGTTGAAGCTTCTTCCTTTATTCTATGGAGACATTATAGTAAATAGAGGCTCCAAAAATCTTGAAGTACAACACATCCAAATTTCTCCCCAATAAAGCCTCCTTCGGTGTAATAATGCCTAGAATATGATGAGGACTCTAGTTTGGCAAATAGATTTTTGTGTTGCATTCCTCAGTCCACAAGTGAAGAGGTAGACCTTTGGCATGCAACATCACCCTCACTACTCCCATAATGCTATGGTTCTTAATCTCAGCCACTCGATTCTGATGTGGGTTGTGGGGTGTTGTCAACTCTTGTCAAATGCATTCTCTTGCACATTTTTTTTTTTAAATTCATTCAGCATATACTCACCTCCATTATTTCTCCTAAGAGCCTTCATCTTTTTATCTGTTTCTTTCTCAAACAATGCCTTGAATTCTACGAACTTTAAGAATTTTTCATATTTATTCTGCATGAAGAAGATTTAGCACTTTAGTGAGAAGTCATGAATAAAAATGACAAAATATTTGTGCTTCGGAGTGGAGGCTATTGAAAAAAGGTCCACAGACATCAAAGTGGATCCTTTTGTCAGACCAGGCAATAACTCCTCAAAACAATTTGTTGATTTCATTTAGGTTGGTGTTTATTATATACATGAGGGAGAGACTATTCATTTCATCTCCCGGTGACTATTCATATTCTCTATTATTTATTTACATCATTTTCAGTTATTCACCCAACCCTGATGATTAGGTGTCAACATTCCCCCGCTTAATCTAAAGGGATGTTCGTGATTCCAAGCATCATTCTGAATCTTTCGAGATTTTCTCTTCCAAGCACTTTGGTGAAGATGTTTGCAATTTGCTCGTTCGTGGAACAACGACGAAGATGGGTTGTTTTGGCCTCAACATGATGTCGAATCATATGATATTTAGTATTGATGTGCTTCATTTGATCATGGAACTTTGGGTTCTTAGCCAACTTTATTGTAGAGGTATTGTCAATCATGAGTGGAGTTAATTGTACTTGTTTTACCTGCAAATATTCAAGAATTTTCCTGAGCCACACAATTTCTTTTGTTGCCTCAGCTGCTGCCACATATTATACTTCTGTTGTGGAATCTATTGGAACTGATTGTTTGCGTGATCTCTAGGAGACAACTAATGATCCAAGACGCATAGCATATCCTGAAGTAGATACCCCAGTTTCTTTGTCTCCATCGAAGTGTGAATCAGAGTATTCAATCAAGCTGAAGTCATCCACCTATGAATACTTGATTCCAAAGTCTTGAGTTCCCTTCAAGTACCTTAGAAATATTTTTGCAGCAGACCAATGTCCCTCACAAGTCTTTTGCATAAACCTGGAGAGAATTCCAACAACAAACGAAATGTCTGGTTTGGTAGTAGTTAGGTAGTTGAAACTTCCTACAAGTTGTCTATACTTTGTTTCATCCTCAAAGTCTTTTCCTTCAATAGATGTGAGCTTTAAGTTTTGTTCCATTGGAGTAGTAAGAGGATTGCATTCTATCATGCCAAACTTGTTCAACAGATCTCCAATGTACTTCTTTTGAGAAAGAAATATGGACTTCAGATGTTGAGTTACTTCAATACCAAGATAGTAATGAACATAGTCCAAATCAGTCATTTCAAAACTTTTCCCAATTCCTTCTTTATGGATGCAATGTAGCTTTCATTGTTCCCTGTCATCAAAATATCATCTACATATACCACAAGATATACAACTTTGTTTCCAAATTTCTTGACAAATAAAGTTGCATCATCAATATTAATGTTTTAAATTGAGTTTCAGAAGATGCTCAGTTAGTTTTTCATACTGGGCTCGCGGTGCTTGTTTGAGGCCATACAAGGATTTCAAAAATTTGCATACTTTATGTTCATGTCCTTTCATAGCAAATCCTTCAGGCTGGGACATAAAAACATTCTCTTTTAGATATCCATTCAAGAAAGCAATTTTTACATCCATTTGATGGACTTTCCAATTGTTCTGAGCTACTAAGGCAAAGAGTTTATGGATGGTAGCCCATTTTGCTGTGGGGGCAAAAGTCTCCTAATAATCGACCCCTTCCTTTTTTGCAAAACTTTTGCCACAAGCCTGGCTTTGTGCTTTTCAAGTGAGCCATCAGCTTTATACTTGTTCTTGTAGACCCACTTGCATCCAATTGGTTTGGTTTCTAATGGAGGATCAACCAGCTTCCAAGTGCCATTCTTTATGAGGGCATCATACTCCTTTTGCATTGCTTCTTTCCATTCATCATGAGAAGCAACTTCTTTGAAGGAAGCTGGTTCAAAATCTGTAGACAAATTCAATTCACAATCATAAGAAACATCCATATCAATAGGTGAATTAGAGTCATCTACATCACCTCCATTTTGCCAGTCTGAATTTCTAGTTCCTGTCTTTCCAACCTCATCGGGATGAACATTTTCAAGTGTCTTTATCAGCCACTTTAGAGGACCTTTCTCAGATGGTCCAGGCTGCTCCATTGATTGAGTTGGGATTGAATCAAGATTGAATCTCCCAATTCTATCAATCACATCATTTAAAGCATCATTCGTTGTTGGAGTTTCATACGAGAGAGGGAGTTCTTCAAAAGAAGATTCCAAATGTTGATCTAGTATAGGAATCCCCCTTCAAGATGTGGGATCTGATTATCAAATTCTTGAAATGATTTTTCATTTGTGAATCTATCTAAGTGATCAAGTTGTCGCTCAATAACATTGTCAGTTTTGGATGATTCAAGGAAAATTACATCTCTAGATACAAAAAACTTTTTATTGACTTCATCATAGAGACGGTATGCTTTGGAGGTGTTTAAATACCCTTGGAAGATACACTTACGACTTCTTGCACCAAGTTTTTTTCTATGTACCTTTGGTATCAAGGCATAACAGGTGGAACCAAAGACCCTTAGATGCTTTACTAAAGGAACATGCCCATACCACATTTCATATGGAGTCTTGTTTCTAATAGCATTAGATGGACATCTATTCTTTATATATGCAACACATAGAACAACATTAGCCCAACACATTATTTTTACATTTTTGAAGAAGAGCATGGATCGTACCATATTTAAGATTGTCCTATTCATCCTTTCAGCTACACTGTTCTATTAGGGATTATAAGGCACAATTTTTTTTATGTTTGATCCCATGTTGGCGGAGATAGTTTTCAAATTCATTTGATGTGTATTATTTTCCATTATCAGTGCGAATAGACCCAATATGAGATTGTGCATCATTTTCAATCCATTTATGAAAGTTCTTGAATGTTTGAAAAGCATCAGATTTGTTTTCAATAAATAAACCCAACACATTCTAGTGTAGTCATCAATAAATGTCATCATATATTTATTTCCATTTGCAGAAGGAATAGACATTGGACCACATAAATCTAAATGAATGAGCTCAAGTTTTCTATGTGCTCTTGAATGTGAATCATGAAAAGATTGTTTGCTATTCTTTCCTAGAATGAAAACATCACATTGCTTAAATTTCCTAGGAATTGTAGGCAAACCAGCAACACCATTTTTCTTCAACAAGCAGAGGTTGTCATAGTTCAAATGTCCAAATCTAGCATGCCATAATAGAGTTGATGGAAGTGTACCTTCTTCATAATAAGAGTTGTATGAGAAATTTTGTGCACGAGCAGAGGTAGCTTGCAGCTTGAGAAGCCTTTCTTCTTCTATTCCCCTTATGACAAGTGAGTGGTCAGATGCTTTTCCCACCTCAATATTGCCATCAAACATATGAATGGAGTGACCTTGCTGGTGGATGTGGACCAAGGACAACAAGTTTCTCTTGAGCTATGGGAGATATAGAACATGATGCAGAAGGAAGTCTGGAAGACCAGGCAATTTAAACCTGATTGTTCCAAGCCCTGATGGCTTGATTTTTTATTGGTTTGCAAAGTCTACTACTCCATCAACATTGTCAGTAAATTCTTCAAAAAAGTCTTTCTATGAGTCATGTGGCAAGTTTCTTCTGAATCAAGCAACCAAACATTTTTCCAAGAAGCAAGTGAAGCATTAAATAAATCTTCATTTACTCCAACATTACATTGTGCCACCACATAATGAGCGGATTCAAGTTCTTTACCTTTTCCTGTATCATTAGTTTTACCTTTATGTTGGTTTCTTTGATGCACAATTTTGTCCCATGGTAACTTGCATGTAGAGGCATCATGTGATCCATTTCTTTTGTAGTGTATGCAATGCAAATATGTCGTTTCTCCTTGAGAGTGTCTGCCCCCCTGCCTCTGAAATATCTTCCTCTTCCTCTTCGACCACCTCTTCCTCTGGAAGAATATTGAGCAAGATTATTTTCTTTATGAGCAAGGAACATAGCCTCTTCAAACGATTTAGGGGTTGTCTTCTTTCCAAAAGCTTTCTCTCTTTCAACAAATTTTTTCACAAGAGAGTCAGAGGTAATATCTTTGAGATTTCCATTTACTTGCAATGACTCAAGATAATTGGAGTAAGTAGGATAAAGTGCCTTGAAAGTCCTCAATGTGCTCTAGCATTGAACCCTTATATTCAATTTTTGAAAGTCCTCAATGTGCTCTAGCATTGAACCCATATATTCAATTTTTGAAAGTCCTCAATGTGCTCTAGCATTGAACCCTTATATTCAATTTTTGAAAGTCCTCAATGTGCTCTAGCATTGAACCCTTTTGTTTGAGATTTATTAATTGGATAAAGAAGGTGTTTCACTTTGTATCCTCATAATGTGCTAGCATTTCCTCCGTGAAAATTGACCACGTGACAAGTGGTTTACGAGAACAAAAGCCCTTCATACAATAAAAATTGATTCGGTTATAAATATAAATATGCAATACATACCTTATATTCAATTTTTGAAAGTCCTCAATGTGCTCTAGCATTGAACCCTTTTGTTTGAGATTTATCAATTGGCTAAAGAAGGTGTTTCACTTTGTATCCTCATAATGTGCTAGCATTTCCTCCGTGAAAACTGACCACATGAAAGTGGTTTACGAGAACAAAGCCCTTCATACAATAAAAATTGATTCGGTTATAAATATAAATATGCAATACGTACCTTTTGTAACAATTGCACCTCATGTAGATCAAAATATTGCTCCATCTGTAGTATCGAATTTAACGGATCCTTGCCATCAAACTTCCTCATATCGTCTTTTCTTGATTTTAGGAGCTAGACCTTGAAATGAATGTAACTCTGTAATTACAGATCTCCAAGTTCTGAAATTAAGCACCGTAGCATCCCTCTTAGTCCTCTTTCTAACCCCGCAAGTATAATCAAGATTGGATTCTGCAAGGAAGAGTTATGTCAAATCTCCCACAATGACCTAATTATAGACTGGTTCAGTAGAGCGAACTTGTACAAAGTTCCACGTGTCACTATTTAAACCTTAGGATTTGAAACAATGACATAGAAACCTACAGTCCATTCTTTTTATGTACCTTCTTATGAAATTTCAATCTGATGCTCAAAGAAAAGGTTATGACGATATTCCCAAGGTCACCTATTTGTGATGTAATTCAGGATCTTGCAGAAACCCTAAATGTCTTGGACGGTACCTCCAAAAATATAACAAAACAAGATCTGAAATTCGGGCCCGAGCTTCACCAAGGTTTTAGATCAAATGGGTTTTAATTTATGAGTCTAAACATTTGTAGAAAAATAATTATAGGGAACATTCCACAATGACTTGTTTGAGATTGAATTCTGGAGCTTGCAAAATCTCTAACTTCCTCAGATCAGATCTCTGAAAACATAGCGAGACATGATCTGAAATTCAGACTCGAGGTTCCACACACTTTCGTCTCAAATGGGTTTTTTTAGCTTCTAAAACGTCGTAGAACAATATTTATAGCAAAAATTCCAGCTTGACCTGTTCGGAGTAGCAAAACCCTAGAATCCAAAGCTCTAATACCAAATGTTATGAAACCAACTCACAAAAAGATAGAAAATATAGATCAACGCCTTAGAAGTAAGCCTCTTCGAGGGGGAAATCTCCTTTACATTACACAAATGAACAATTCTTGGATGATACAAATGAAAAGACCTCCATTCTATATATAGGAGTCTAAGGGGTCATAATATAATCAAATCTGACATAACAATAATAATGTAAGGGAACAATAATAACAATAGTGGGCTTCTATGGGGCACAATAATAACAATATGGGGAATACATGGGAATAACAATATAATAAGGAGTTTTGCTAATGACAATAAGACATTACACTAGTAGTATAGGGACCTAACAAACCATTACCTCGTGAAGCATTTGAGTATCTTTACCAAAAGCTTGGGATTCTCCCAGGTTTTCATTATACTCTTTCTCTTATCTAATCGAGTAGAAAGGGGGAGTGGAGGTGTGTACAGGTCCATAGGATGGCTATTTGTCAGGGGATTTACCCTTTTCCATTGATGAAAAAGGGGGAGAGAAGGCAGTAGAAAGAGGTGTCATGATCGCAGGGGGAGTACTTGTGTTGCCATCAATGCCAAGGGGGGAGATTTTTTATCAGTGGTTACCATTAATGTCAACCCAAGTAGCACTAGGGGTTACCCCAATATTTCATGGGCCTTTTGAATTGAAAACTTACTCTATTTTGAGTCAATGATCTTCTATATGTATTCTACTTGTCGAGATGTTTTCATTGATATAAGGCATGCCAGGTAATTCTTCACGGTTTGAGAGATATTCATGTTTGAAGTTAGTAACCCCAGTTAGTGGGCTAAAATCCTATGGGGTTCTGGCACGACACTCATAATTGGTTGATCTGAAAATGGGGCACTAAAGGCTTTTTTTCAAGCTTACAAGAAACTCTCCCACTTCCAAAGCTTAAATATTCCCAAGATTTATTGATTAACCAATGTGGAATTAATAATGTGATTGAACATAGTTGTATGCTTATATTTGTTTTAAAACTCTTATGTGTTGTAAGTTCACTTGCTTATGCTAGTACAAAATACATATGATAGTAAGTAAAGCAGCAAATAAGAAACACACGCATAGCAGCAATATGCAAGAATAAAACAACACACATAACAGCAATATTAATTTGGAGTTCACCCAAAACTCTTGGGCTACGTCTCCTTGAGCTCTAATCAACTCAACTAGGCTCTCTGGGATTATGGCAAGGTCCTTTTACAAGCTCCATGCTCAACTCCACTATATTACATAGAAACAATGGGCTTAGAACATGTTAGCGTTTGACATTTCACCTCAGGCTGAGAAAGGCAAATCTCAAAGCTACATCAAACCATTCAGCCTCGTAGCTAGCCCTACGGGGCAGGAGAAGGCTCTCTCCGGTCTCTCTTGGAAAATTTTCAATTAGGGAGATGACCAACAAAGTAACACTAATATTAGGCTAGTAAACTGATAAAAGAATTTGATTTTGGGGTTTTTGGGTTTTTGGTGGCAAGTTGAGGAGAGGGCAAATTTGGCTGTGGGGATGGGACACAGTTTCTGCAGGGGAGTCTTTGGGGCGAGGTAGGAGGCCGTGCTGATGTATTTGACTGAAGTGAATGGTCAGGAATGAAAGAGAGAAGGCTAAAGAGAGCAAACAATGAATTTGAATTCTCTTTAAACAGTAGAAAACATCAAAATTAAACAAACTTAAAAGCAGAGCATGACAAGCATGAATTCTTACTTTATCACTTCATTTGTTTAATATGCAGAAGTATAGAAGGAAAATGAAACACATAACAAAGCTTACAATGACTGAAGAAACACACCATCAACACATGAGTCCACAAGAATCCCAAAGATGACTGCAAAACCCTGGTCTTCCTTGCCAAAAATTGCAGAGATACAAGAGATAATACAATGAGCTACTGCTCTCTCAAGAGTCCAACCATCCAACCTCTGAAAATGACTAGGAAAATACATAATATAGGCAATCTAACACCTTTCCTTGCCTCTAGGGGTCGAGCTCATCCTTCTAGGAGCAGTTTGAACAACTTCTAAACTAAGCACTCTACAAAATAGGCAGTCAAAACAACTTGCCTCTATAAACTTGGAAATCAGTTCATACATTCAATTTTTACCCTTTACATGAGAAATTTTTTCTAGAAGAGTTAAACAAGAGTAAAAGTATCCAAAAAGTGTCACAATTACATCCATTAAGATCATCATTAACCTCATAAAGTCGAAAAAGGTCAAAACTGGAATTTCTGAGCTGAACTGGTCAAATCTGGCAACATTTCCTCAACGGGTCGCGCCCCTTTTCTCAACGGGTCGCGCACTTTGGAGCTCTGTTCGGAGGCCTTTCCGGTATCAGAATTGGGTGCAGGATTGCTCATTGGAACGGCCTATGAGTCTACTTTCCAACCCAACCGGAATTTTTGAATTTGGAGGTCATTTTCCCAGTCAAAACTCAATTCTCCCAAGACTGCTTCTGCAACTCAGAAAAGGGGCAGAAAGTCAAATGTTTCATGTATTTTGACTTTCTTGAGGCCCAAAACTTGATGAAATTTCTTAGTAATGGATGAGAAAGTGTAATTTTTCATGAAAAATCCAGAAATGTTGAGTTTTTGCAAAACGGAGCTACGATGACAAAGGGTCTCACCGGGGGTGAGACCCGTTGAGAAGCCAAAACCTGTAAATTTCCAAAAAAATCCAAAATTACCCAAAATTCTCAAAAAATTTTGGGATTTGTGCTGTAGCTAGGATATTTAGTGCCATGCTCAGTCAAAGAAGCTTTGGCCAAAATTTGGAGTGGATCGGGCCTTTTCCGTCGTTTTAGTGCCTTGGCCAACCTCCTTGGATTTGGCGATTGAAATTTTGACATTTCTCTAAAACCATGACACCTGTGCAAAACGTGAAAGAGGTTTTTCTTCTTTGGCATGTTATGGACACAAACCTCTCTCAGTTTTCCGAAATTCATCTTTTATTGCTCTGAAACATCATTTGAGTGTGACTTGTGCCGATGTGTGAAACAAGGAATTTTATCGAAATGGGGCGAAATGAAGGGGATAGGGGGCTTCTAAATTCTTGGGGAAATTTTTGGGAGTGGGGAGGGATGTTAGGAAGTAGGGGAAAGTGGAATCTCAGAGACTGAGTGAGGGGAAGGGGTCGAAAAGGGCAAAACACAGGCCCAACCTAG
>APFE030117606.1:5642-53574 GCA_000404065.3 Pinus taeda
CACATAGGAAATAGTTAAGTTCAACTTGGTCTAGTATAGAGTTAGGGAAAGTGTGTTTCTTTACCGTTGTACATTTTGTAACTTACAATCCGACGGTCACGATATGTAGTGATCCGACGGTTCATTCTCTCCTCGGTATTACCGACACTTGATCCGTGGCTTGACACCCGATTGGTCCATGAATTCTATTTAAAGCGCATGGAGGGTCGTTTGTAGGTTAACCGTGCATGAGAGAAGCTTATGTAAATTTTCATTCTTTTATTAATAAATTGCTTGTAGTAGCGACGTTGGCATAGGCCGTGGACTGTTTCCCTCTCTGAGGGTTTTAACCACGTCAAAATACTGGTGTATTGATCTGTGATCTGTTTGTGAGCGGTGTCCTTTTGGTGTTCTGTCTGAGGAACTTACCCTATAAATTCCTACAATTCTAAGGTTTTATTATTATGTAGTAGAAAAATATGAATACATCACTGAATACAGTTATTTAGTTATAGAGAGAAATAATGGTAGAATATTTGTGAGTACCTCACACAATCACTAAGGAAAGTCCCGACTATTCTAGGTATTGATTGAGATGCCCCTAGCATGCACTTCTCTAGCTCTGTGCTACCTCTAGATTGTCCCAGCATCAACCCTTGCAAGAACTATGTCAACCATCTTAGAATTTGATCAAAAGCCCAGGGTCTCTGCTCTCAGTCTCCCGATCTTACACTCCATCTTCTAAGCCACAACTAACCCTTGCTATGATTTTTTACTTCCTCTCTCTAGTTCTTCATCACTTCTACGTGGCCCTTCGGGCCTAGCGCCAGCCTTTGAGTTAAGGCCTCTAGATCACTTATTGCTTCTCTATGTTGATGTATTTCTAGTTGAGAATCTCTCTCTTTGGAATATTTTATCCATGCCCCTCAACTGAAAGATCTCCCCAATCTATTTTCTTCCTAAAAAATTCTCACCTCAGAAAATCAATTTACTCAATCTCTCTATGCATGTTTCCAAATGAATCCAAAGCCTCCATTTTATACTTTTGTTGTTGAGTCTTCAACATATGTGATTAAGTTTCTAATCAATGGATAATATTAAAACATGACTTGATCTGTGTTGGGTAGCAGAGGGCCCGCGTAACAGTGGTGGGGCTCAAAGCCCACAATTTTGGGAAAGGTATGGTAAAAAGTCCGCGCAAGTTTTAAATGAGTCTAGTCAAAGGGTTGTCTGCCCAAAAATAATGTAAAATAATAGGAAGTAAGTCGGCTTGCCCATGGTCAGCGGACCATGGGAATGTATAAATAGAGTGAGACTCTATTGATAGAAGTCAGTTTTTTGGGATGTACTTCTGGATTTGAATTGTAATGGGTTTTTGAATAAAAGAGTCTTGAAGTGTCTGTAAGTCTGAGTCAAGGGTGTGGGTAGATAGATAGAGGCTCTACAGCTATGTGTGTAGAGGCCTAGTAGAGTCCGCAGCTGTGTGCGTAGACCCCTACAACAGAGTGCGTAGGGTAGATCCAGATATATTGGTCAACAAAGTGAATAAAGATAAGTCGACTCTGAAATTCTGTATTATTGCGGATCTAGCTAATTTATGGGTTATATAATTGTTTGATCTATGCGCGTATGCTTATGTTATGAATCTATATATTTTCTAAGTACGTGAACTAGTTATTTGTGGTAAATGTTTGCTTAAAGACCATAAAAAGTAGATCTAATCAATAACTAGTGCATTAATAAGCATTAAGGATTTTCCTGGGTCTAGATTTACGCGGAGCAGAGTGGTGCAAAGCCACAAGACAGTGTGTGAACCCTCCAGACCACATCAAGACATCCCAAGGGTGTGGAAACCTAGTTCCAGCACCCTCCCCTACTACCTCAGGTGAGACCTCAGTCTGCGCTCCGCAGGGTTTTGCCGAAAGGATTGCTAGCTGCGGGATTTGTTGGGCTAAATAACTCTTCCAAACCTGGGTTAGGCCCATACAAGCCAACAAATGGTTCCATTGCTGAGACTGGGATCTGCATAAGGGATCTCTAATGTTGAAACGCCGGAATCCTACAAAGAAAGAGTTTGAAGACTGGCTGGATCGGAAGCTTCACAAGTTTGTGGTTCAGGAAAATAGAAATCCGTTGATATCAGAGGAAAGCTGGTTAGATTAGTACATATACACAAATACCCATGAAATATTCTTCATAACATTCCCGATAGAGTTTTACGAGTGGATTGTGAGGCTAGCCGACAGTGTGAGAAGGTGCAGACTAGATCAACCTCTTATGTGGACTCCAAAAATGGTGCGTAGACTAGAAGCCTCCGAAGATAAAATCGCACGCATAGTAGATCACTAGTTGGATCGGGTAATAGGAGGGTTTATTACTGAGTTCACAATAGACACAAACATGAGCTATAGTGAAGCAGAAAGGCGCTTTCTCCAAGGACCATGAGTTAGGTACATCAAATCATTGAATACTTGGATTAAGATGTTGTTGTGTGAAAAATAGATTATGTGCATTTATTGATGTCTGGCGTAACGCAGAGTGGAAGAGGCTACTGAGGAACCGAAGGATTAGAGAACATTCTGCTAATTTCCATTTCACAAGAAAGTGAGGAGGAGCTCACGAGGTTCTCCCCAAGAAGCGTGGTTTGGTTGATTAAGGAGCACTTTCCACTAATACCACCTCCGTCTATGCCATCACCTACTTCACCAATATCAAATCCATCTTCACCCACTCCACCTCCACCGAAGGTTGGGATGGCAAGCACAATCAAATTGCTGGTATTTAAGGGTGCAGGAAATGAGGAACTAGGTCAGTTCTTGTTTGTGGTAAGGAACGTGTCGGAAGCCCAAGGCATAATGGATTATAACATCAAAAAGGCTACCCTGGTTAGTGCACTGCATGACCGCGTGTTGACATGGTATATAAAGTACTCAATCAATCATCCAAATGTGGGAATAATGACAATCCAGGATGCATTGAACAAAGAATTTGGTTGGCCAAAATTAGAGACACATTCGGTCATTGGGTTCAAAGAGATAGCGATGCTACTGGGTGAAACCCTGTGGGATCTAGATTAGAGGTTAAAGAGCACAATTCTTGAGGCTAGCATGACATTGACAGATGCGCAGAACTGTGCATGTTTTGTGGCATAATTGACATCACATCTGAGAACAATGCTATCACAACAAAGGATCTCAACCCAAACCGAAGGATTATAAACTGCAATGAGATTGCACGAAACCTCAATATAGGATCCAGGGATGGGAGTTCAGCAAATCCACGGGCAACTACAAAACCTATGCTTAGAGATGAGAAGTTTGAAACAAGTACAAGCGTAGCGATTAGAAGGGTGTGAAGAAGTATGGTGTATCAAATGTAAGGTTCAAGGCCATGACAAGGAACACTGTCCGATCTTTGCCAACTATGGGGTACCGAGGGGACCTATACCATTGTGACCAGAGGTACAAGAAAGGCTAGCTGCAGTGCCTGCACTCTAGTGCATGATATGCCAAGAAGGAGGAAAGCATGCCATGGACAACTATCCTCTATTACAGAACCTGAGACAGGCCACCCCCCCTAGATGTTATTTTGCAACTTTTATAGGACAGTGAGCCACAATGAAAGAAACTGCTAAAGTTACGAGATGTTGATGGATCGAACACCTACTTATAGGATGCAGATGGAGGTGCGTGGGCAAGATCCTACTACAGCAATAGCATGGGGGGGATTCCAAGGATGCGGATGGGGCCAAGGGGGAATGGGACCTGAACGTAGACGAGGACAATTGATCTGCTATAATTATGGAGGATCGAGGCATTATGCACGTGATTGCACAAACCCGACCAGAACTTGTTGCCCCTACTATTACCAATTTGACCATGAGGCAGTCGATTGCCCCACTTTAATTGCTTAGATGCGAGAAAAAGGACTGCTTCTAGCCAACCCCACTTAGAAAGTCCAAATGATGAAAGCTGAACCATGCGCAGAAGACCCTAACATGAATATGATGCTTAGAAGTGGTGTGACTATGGGAGAAGATAAAGGGAAGTGACCAGAGGAGGATGCATGGGTTCGCAAGGCTCTTGCAAAATAACTAGAGTTTGATTTGGAGTGCACGAAGGAAACATTTATGGAATCCAAGAAGAACTTCACGAAAGCTTCCACTTCGGGTAGCACGGATTGAACAGAGTTAGAACAAGATACTTCTATGCTAACTACCTTCTTAGAGACTTGCATGAAGCTACTCCGAGATACCAAAGCGGTGAAGGGATTGCAAGAATTAATAACGAGGTGTGTAGGATCGGATGAACCTTGAGTGGTATGAAAGTTGGGCAAGCATGCGTTGTAGACGCGCTAGGAAATGCGGTTGACTGCCGAAATTAGGGGCTATGAGATGGATTAGGTTGTTTTGGACTTGGGGTCAGATGCAAATGTCATACCTAAACAAACCTAGGAGCACATGGGCAGGCCTGGACTACAATGGTCCCCTATACAACTACGGATGGCGAATCAATAGAAGATCTTGCCTATGGGAAGACTGCAGGGAGTTACAGTAGACATCGACAGTGTGAGCACACTAACTAATTTTGAGGTCATAGAGGTTCTGGATGAAAGTAACCCATATCTTGCATTATTAGGGATAGACTGGGCAATGAATATGAATGGAGTCATCAACCTAAAGAAACAAAAAATGATATTTGAGAAAAAATCTCTCCACGTGGTGGTTCCACTAGACCCATCCGATGGAGCACATTATATTGAGCTAGTTTGCAATGAGGACAGTGATGATGAACTGGATTGTATTTACTAGATCGACACATAGGATCAGGACCGAGTGAATCCAACCGTGGATGAACAAATCTCATGGGACTGTGACAATTCTTGCACATCGGATTTAGATGAAGAGATTGAATGATGGCAGAACCGATTGCATGAAGTAATGACACTAAATTGTAATATTATGGTTAGCTCGCTACGCCATGCAATCAGGGAAACTAGGTACAGGGTAAAAGATGAGGATGCCATGCAGGCGATGGACTAGCACGAAATGGCAGTTCTGAGACAAAGGCAGCTAGATGACCCTATGAAAACACCGTGCACAAAAATTTTCCACGAATGGAGCACATGCCTAACGATTTAGTGAAAGTGGCATAGTTATTAAAAGCAGGTGTACACATGGGTTAGGTGGCAGTCCCGCTTGCCAGCTACCCATGAGAAAGGCTGTAGGGGAATAGGGGAAAGTTCACTCAGCGTTCGCTCGAGAAAATGACCCACTGGGAAATTTCGGATACCATGTGTTCAATGGGCCTATGCCCAAAGGGGGGCACAGATGAGAGTGTCAAGAAGTAAACAGACCGGAGCCTAGACTAAGAGGGGTAGCAGCAAGCCTTGTGAATTCAAGAATGTATGGGCACAGCTCCAGAAGAAAAGCACGCTAATTAGGGAGGGAAGAAGAAAAATGAAAGATAGTGATGCCCACGAAAGTTGTGCGAGTCTGCGCATAAGGGAATCGGGCCTAGTAGGGTATCCCGCAAAACACGAGCACGCCACAACCCTGCTATCATGGTTTCACCCACACCTACAGAACGATACACCCCACACAACAACACAGGAAAATATAACAGCTCCAAAGACACTCAGCAGGTGCTCGCAGCTTGGGCTAGCAGGGAAGTACCGAAATCCCACTAGGGGTGCGACCACCTAACTAGTTGTAGGAAGCACAGTCCTAGCACCCTAAGCAGTTGAAAGAGAGCATAAGACTATAAATGAGTCAGCAGGAGGCTGACGCCGCAAAAAGGTTCTCTATAAGGTCATATGGGCTACAGCATCACAGCGGCACCTCGGTGACGTTGTTGCCATGTGGAAAACTCGAGAATTGACTGTTAACATCACTAAACCTGACAAGAGAGTCCAGTTATGTCCGGGAGGAGTGGGAAGTAGGCCATTAGATGGAATTTTTGAGCTAGATACGAAAATATATGCCGCCTAAATGATGTTAAAGTACAGGGAAGGGATTCATTCAAATTTACATGTTCATCTAATAACCTCTAGACGGCACCAAGATATCTCAGATTGGAACCAATAACGACTAGCAAACACTTGGCTACCAAGGTTTCCATGAGTACCATAGTGAGAACCTGAGCATGGTTCGCGGAAGAAACCTACTCAACCCAGAAGGCGCTAGATGAAGCCACCATAGTCCCCAAGTCCCAAAATCTCCATGCACACCATGGTCTCGAAAAAGTAAGCACTCGATGGGGCCAGTCAGGATATCGTCGAGGTTTAAGCTCTCAGGAGTTGAAAAGGGCAAAGCCATCACCATGGACCCTGAGGAGGACGATGAAGACTTGAAAGCTTTGATCGATCAGATTGATGCATAAGACGAGGACAAAGAGGATTCTTTCCAAATCCCATCATGACCCCCATGTATTCCCCCATGGATCGGCACGGTCAAGCTACCAAAGGACATGGATGCTGCAAAGAATATGCTCCAAACCCCGCTTCTTCCGAATGAGATAAGGTTTGATGGGTTGTCGCTGAGCTGAGTCCCGAGTATCAAGTTCAAAGACTATGACCTTGTAGACAATGACAAGTTCCCCAAATTGAACGAATACAAATTACTGCCATGGAAGTGGTTACTAGGTGTGGAGAAGGCGAGTTTACTCAATCTAAGGTGGATACCTCACTATCACTGCACAACCCTCACCATCTATGTTATCAGGCAGTTATTATCTCTGGTACATGATGGTTTTCTCTGGTTGGAGGAGCTGACTCTGATAATATTTAGTACATCGGATTACCCACTTGCCAGAAAAAGGGAATGACCCCACAAACATAGCTAGAACAAGTAGCGATGCAAGTCGTGCCAAAACAATGAAGGCTAAATATAAGTTGGAAAAGCGGAAGTGGGGGTATGCAATAGAAAGCATCAAAGACCGAGGGGTGAGCATTGCTACCCAGTTACTAGCTAGTAAACTCATGAGGAAACGGCGTGTAGATGAGGTGCCATCTCCCATTATTGCGCATGTAGAACAATGCATGGTAGGGGTTCATTTTAACTAGGCATAGTTCTTATTCAACAAATTTTTAACAAACTGTCAGGAAGCACAAGACAAAGGTAAGACATTTTATTATGCATGGTTGTTACTACCAATCCTTTTGGTTGCAGGTGAACTACCGTAGGGTAGCCCATTTCCTAGCATTGAAGACAACCTATTGGAAGTAATTCAGTATACTTTGCTCTGGGTTACAAAGGACACAACGAGGGCTTCTGACATCAGGGTTTTTTGGACCTTCATGGAGGGTACTATCCAGACACAGATCCCTCGTAGACTCTGAATGTCTCCAACTATCTACAACACTTTGCAAAGCATGGTTGAGTTCAAAGCAGACATGCATAACTTATATATCCAGGCGTGGAAGGATCCGAAGTGAGCATGGGTCATGCTTCTGTTCATGGCAACAGAAAATGCTATTTATGCAATGTTAGCCACATGTCCCCTAGAATGGCGCGCCCTCGCCAAGGTTGTACTAGACAAAATGGCGACGCAAAAACATGAAAATGACCTCCAGCAGTGGCTCACTAACTTGGCAGAAAAGGCCCAGCAGGGACAGCAGGCAGCTTTGCAAAGAGAAGCACCTAAGGAAGTGCTAACCGAAGGAACCACGACATAATGGGACATGGCCTCAGACTCTGATCTACAACAAGAAAGGGAGATACAGGAACACATGGATCCTCTTACCGAATCAAACCCCGTAAAGTGACTACGCAGCAAGGAATCACCACACACATGGAAAAATTCCAAGACAGCCAAAGCTCTGGAGAAGGAGTTTCTTGCCAGTAGCAAACCGCTGAGTAATGTCCCTACCGATGCATTAATGGAATTGATCACTGAGCAGAAAGCTATTTTTGGGGTGATCTATGCATAGTTACGGGTGCTACAGGTGCGACCCTCGGGAAGGGTAAGCGTACAGTTAACCGAGGGCACAGCCACAATAGACTAGATGGTGTGTACGAGTACAATGAACACCTTAGTTTTTCCAGTAGGTGTTGTCTTGGCCGGCTTAGAGGGGGATGTGTGAAGTGGGGGATTGAATCTGGCCACTCTTCCTAGAGAAACCCTATACCTACAAGAAGGGGTAACCACTAAGCTTCGTGCCTGAGGAGGTCGCGCCCTCCAAACAGTGATGGAATACAAGGTCAATCTCCAACGAGATGAGTTGATCTCACACTCCCAGGAAGTGGAACAGGTTGTGATGGCTGCTTGTAGCAAGGTCCTACAGTTAGCTATCCCAGCTAAAATTCCAACCACTGACAAGATTCATTGCATGGCCATAGGATTCTGTACGGCCCAAGAGGAGGCCACGAAGGCTCAATGGGAATTAAATCTACAAATTACAGAGCTAAGATTGAAGGCGCAGCCGGCCACACTACCAGAAATCTAGGATTAGTTCCATGGTGAAATGCAAGCAGGATTGGAAATGATAAAGTCCTTTGTAAGAGATTGCTTGGGACTGTTAAATTAGTCCCTTCTTACACTCACTGCCCTCTAGGAAGACCTAACCGTACAACAGGTAGAAACTGAGGCACGGGAGTTGCAACAGGCTTATGAAACAATCTGAGGGACTGTGCAGATGGTCACTATCATGCAGCGGTTGGCCAAAATGAAGGAGGCCTAGGCTCTTAAGACACAAGTTGACACCACACGGCAAAAGGAGGCAGTGCTTAAGGAACGCATCCAGCCTTGGATTGATGAAGCATTCGCAGTCTCCACAACCACATAAGGAAAGGTAACGCACATGTAGGCAATATGTGATCCTGGATAGGTAACTCTGAGTGATATGGATGCATCAACGACTCGTGTAGAACAGGTACAGAAGCTAGCGGCTGAGTGTGTTGCAAGGACAAGCAACACACAAAAATTGTTGAATGACCTCTGCACGAAGATTACTGCACTAGCTGAGTGACTCGGGACGAGTCACGATGATTGTGTTGGGGGACTGTTGGGTAGTAGATGGCCCGCGTAACAGTCGTGGGGCTCAAAGCCCGCAATTTTGGGAAAGGTATGGTAAGAACTCCGCGAAGTGCACGAAGCCCAAATTATAAATGAGTCTAGTCAAAGGGTTGTCCGCCCAAAAATAATGTAAAATAATAGGAAGTAAGTTGGCCTGCCCATGGTCCACGGACCATGGGAATGTATAAATATAGTGAGGCTCTATGGATAGAAGTCAGTTTTTTGGGATGTACTTGTGGATCTGAACTGTAATGGGTTTTTGAAGAAAATAGTCTTGAAGTGTCTGTAAGTCCGAGTCAAGGGTGTGGGTAGATAGATAGAGGCTCTGCAGTTGTGCGCGTAGAGGCCTAGTAGAGTCTACAGCTATGTGTGCAGACCCCTGCAGCTGAGTGCGCAGGGTAGATCTAGATGTATTGGTGAAGAAAGTGAATAAAGATAAGTTGATTCTGAAATTCTATATTTTTGTGGATCTGGCTAATTTATGGTTGATATAGCTATTTGATCTATGCGTGTATGCTTATGTTATGAATCTATATCTTTTCCGAGTGTGTGAATTGGTTATTTCTGGTAAATCTTTTCTTAAATACCATAAAAAGTAGATATAATCTATAACTAGTGCATTAATAAGTATTAAGGATTTTCCTGGGTCCGGATCTATGCAGAGCAGAGTGGTGCGAAGCCACAGGACGGTGTGCGAACCCTCTAGACCACATCAAGACATCCTAAGGGTGCGGAAACCTGGTTCCAGCACCCTCCCCTGCTACCTCGGGTGAGACCTCAGTCTACGCTCCGCGGGCTGTTACCAAAAGGGCTAGTAGCTGTGGGATTTGTTAGGCTAAATAACTCTTCTGAACCTAGGTCAGGCCCATACAAGCTAGTAATCTACCTTCTAGATCATTCTCACCCATATTTTGATTAACACCAATTGACATTTTAATTTCCCTAAGTTTAGACTTAGGAACCCCATTAAAAATATTCATTATTTTAATAAAATACAATCCAAATGGAATTTCACCAAATGGTTTCTAGGTTCTTTAGAACTCATGGGCCTTAGTCTCTCCACCAATTTTCAAGGATAGAGAACTTAGGATGCAACCAAAAACTAACAATCATAAAGACCTTAATAAGAAAATTTTAAAATTGCGAAAAACACCCCTCGAATCCCTTCATGGTTTTCATGATCGTTTTACTCATTACTTCTTTGAATTTTAATAAAATGAAGTTGATAGGGAGTTATTGGCTAGAATATTTCAATATCTTGTTCACATTTTTGAAAATCTACACAAGTTAGAATCTTTCGAGCCTCTCCCAACATACCTCAGTGTTAGAGCTTCTAAATCTGAGGTGAACATGGTTGTTGTTCCAAGTGACCCTCAATACCCTTCTCATCAAACAACTCTAGCTCCACAGGTCAATGTGGGAGAAGTTTAGAATTCACCTGTTGACCTACCACCATCTCCTCCTACCCCACTTACTCAGAACTTCAGTGCAAAGTTGGAATGTGACTCCACTAGTTGTGATGAAGTGTTATCTCCTTGTCCTCCATCCTTCGGTCCCTTTGGTCCTCTGTATTTTGCTATTTTGTGTTCACCTGTATCAAATCTCTCTTGTGATGTTCATGAGGATCAAGTTTTGTATGGAGTTGGTGTTGAACAACAAACCCGTGATATCATTTTTGAAGAGTATGTGTGGGAGTCTGAACAAGAATCTGCGGTGAAGGATTACCTCCTTCTGTCTTCACCTCTTCTACATTATCTTGACATTTTCCAAGATTTTGTCATTCCCCTTTGATCTTGTGAAAATTCATTTTCAAATGTTACTACTTTCGATCACTTGCAGAACATGTGGAATGACAATTTTTCATTTCAATGCGATGAGGAAAATTTTGTTTTCCTTGATCCTCCCAATCTCTCATCTTATTTTTTTGGGAACATAGAAGGAGATATTTCTTGTTTTCTATCATCCCCTCTTTACGATTCGTCAGACCATGAGGATGCCTCTAATTGTGATATTGAACTATCTGATCGTGGTTGTTGTGATCTTTTCGTTCATTCATTTGATCACAATTTTGATTCTTTCACTATTGACATCTCTAAGCCACTGGTCTTCAATGATCCATCATCTGATGAATTGGAACCTCCCCAATCTGTTGGGGCACTTCAACTCAAGCTGATGGTTATGTCAGGTTCTTATAGCCTTGAGGTCAGTTCCACTTCTAATCAGAAATGTGTTGAATCTTTCCAGGCTCCTCATCATTCTATTGTTCACATTCAAGATCAATCTATCTTACATTTTTCACATCCTCCCTATCTATCATACGATCCTATCACTCAATCATTGGAGGATTTGTACATAGCAAGCACTATTGCAAAATGGAAATTTTCTTCTTTCTTCATGTTTGGTCATTAAGTTTGAAAGTTTGTTCATGCTTGTCTTTGACTCGCAATGTGTTTGGACACCATGGTACATTCGTAGAATTCCTTTCATGCATTTTTTGTTTTTACTTTTCTGCAGGTTCATTGAAGGTTCAGACATTTTGGTTTGTATTGTCTTATATTTCTTTTTTATTTGTTTTCTTGTATATCCTTTTTGACATACATGCTCTTGTTTACATGGGCCATCGAATGCATCGATGGCTGCATTGGAAGTATCATTTTACGTAATTTGGCCTATGTTCATCTTAGGTTAGGAGTAGGAGTAGTGTTTTCTTTTCTTGCTTGTTTATTTGATTTTCTTTAATTTGTTTTTCTTTACCCTACTTATTTCCTTTGGTTTCCTTTATTTTGCAGCTCTAGATTAATTTTCACATGAAACTGTGTTTGGCTTCTTAGACAAGCAAAGTCAAGTTCAAGAGGAATTATGCTACTATCAACACGTGGTTATCTATCTATTCCCTCTATTTATGTTAATCTTGCATTTATTTTACTTGATGATACCCTAATGGAAAATACGTTCCTTTCAAAGAGAGTCATGGTGAAATCATGGTGCTTGCACTTTTAACTAGTATTGCCTACACTAATCAGTATTCTATTTTCGGTTAACCCTTTTCAACTAACTCAAGTAGAGTAAGGAGAGGGGGGAAACCTTAACAAGTATGCCAGAGGTATATATAAATATCTTACTCTGAAGGGATAACCTCTTCTATTCCCAATAAGTCAAGATCTCTATTCTGACTCATGAAATAAATAAGTGCTTATGCATAGTTCTTTGAACAAATGAAAATGAAAAAAATGAAATAAAGGGTGAAAGAAGATAAAGGATTTATGCTCAAAGAGGTGAAGCAAGTAACTCCACTGGGGTACTCTCCAAGCTCACCGTCAGCAGAGAAATTCTTTTGTTCTTGAAGTGACTCTGCCAGTGTACTGCCCAGGCCTACTAGCAGTGGAGCAACACCAGAGATGAAACTAAAACTCTCATAGTTTACTTTTACTTGTGCATCTATATACCCCTCATCCCCAATCGAAACAAATTAGTTGGACTTCTCTTGGTATGTGTGTTACAGATTAAGAGAATGGTAGGGACTGCATATTTAACTCAAGCTAAGTCACAGGAGCTATGATAATCAAAGAACTAAAAAATACTTCCAAAAGAGTTAGACTCGCTTTGCATGAGACAAGGTCCATATAGAGAGTTGGAGTTCTACTAGTGTGTCACCAATGTTGTAGTGGCTACAACCACCCTACAAAATGTTTCCTATGCTTTGATTTTGGAGCCTTCCTTAACGACAACAACTCATCTCACACTTATATCGGTATTCGTGCTTTGAATAAGACTTATATTTTAATTTTGGCTTGTGTTTGCTTACTTAGTTGATTTTTTCTAAGTCACAATTTGATCTCCCAACTTGGTCTTACAACAATTATGGGATTTCCTCTAAAAATTACACAATCCTTAAGGGCAAGCAGCCTTGATGATGGAAATTGAGCACTCATAATTTCCAGTGAGCCTTGAGCTTAGAAAATGCATAGTCATGGGAGGCAGCCCAACACTGAGCTAAGAAATTGTGCAACCCTCATTGAGCTCAGAAATTGTGTATTGCACTGAGCTAAAAAGTTTCCCAATTCCTAGAACTGTGTAGTATTTCCCAGCAGTGTGCATGGAAAGTTTCCCTAGAAAAATAAAAAATGAAAAAAACATCTCTAAAAACTAGCGATATATTTTTAGTATCCTGAAGGAGGCACTTGCACTATTTTTAGAAACTTCCACCAAGTGTCGCTTTTTCTTTGATTTTAGGCATTCATGTCATAAACCCTATTTTTTCCAAATATATTTAATTGATGCTTCTAGAGATCATTTTCACATTCAATAATGGAGTTATAGCATTCCTGAGGAGATCAAGGAACCTACAATGCAATCATTGTCTCTTTTCCAGGTGTGTTTTTCTTTTGTTGTATTTTGCCACTTTTCCTATCACTTTTTGTCATTTCGCTTGTGTGAGTGTTTTTCACTTGTTTATCTTCATGGTTGTTGGCGTTTTGACTTGATTTAACTTGTATATTTCTTTTTTAAGTTTTATATTGCCTTTCCCAAGTGTCACATTAGTTTTCCTGTTTTGCACCAATAGTTGTTGTTGCATTGACTCTCCTCACTTACTTCATTTTCCTTCCTTTTGATCAATTGTTGCACTTGATTCACATGCATTTATTTACACTTAGTCATATCTACACTCAAATTCAAACTATCTCTGAGATCTACTTGTTTTTCACACTTCCCTTAGTCGGATTTCACTTTGCACAACTAGCACTACACAATATGGAGGCTGAGCCACCAACTTGGCCTATGGAATTGCATAGAGCACAATTCAAGCTAGCTCCAACTATGCACTGTACAGTTCCAAGATCCAACCTCTTAGCTTGGCCACTGAGAGTACATAATATGCAGTCTCTCCCTGGGCCTTGCCTAAGCTCAACTGCACATTACGTAGTTTCAATCATTAGGGTTCCATCTCGGCTGATGGGACTGCATATTGCATAGTTTCGATAGGCACTTAGTCCCCCAATCAGGAAAAATTTCACAATCCTTTCCATCTAGTACCCCATTTGCTGCTTGAATTTTCCTTTTAAATTGTTTTTCTTTAATCTAACATTTTATTTCCATGAGTGCCCTCTCTATCCCACTATTATAGCAATTATTGAGCATGTCTCCAACAATCACTGTTACCATGGAATCTAAGAGATCTAAATCAAAGGAAACCACCAAGAGTAGTATTGGGGAAGCAGTTGAGCATACATTGGTTGATTTTCCTGTCTATGTAGGTACTCAAATTTTTATAAGAAAGGGATCAACACTGACATAGAAACATATTAAATACACCTTTGTAAAGGACTTTGAGGTACATTTAGAGGACCAACAGGTTTATCTCAACATCCAACAGTCAGGGTTATACAAGGTTGCATGCAGGTATCCCTCCTTCCTGTGTGTGAACATCATCAACTGGATTGTCTCACATACAAATGAATAGACCATGACATTGAGCAGTGCCAGCAGGCAGAATCTTGCCACCTTTCGAGCATAATATTTTCAGTGGATGTATCACTTTCCAGAGCCAATAAAACACATGCACTCACTCTTATATGCCACCAATAGCTATGTTAACACAAAAGACATTGTCAAATGTTGGGTGAAAGGACCATCGAAGTTTTGACACACACCCACCCATGTGTGCAAGACAACGTCCCTCAGGAAGGTTTACCAGCTCTTGATTATCTTTTCCTATAGAATCTATGGTCAAGAGAGCACTTGAACCTTTCATGAAGGGTGGGAAGTCTTATTGAATCAATGGGTGAATGATGGGAGGCCACTCAACTGGTTGAATCTGTAGGCTCAATAATTGAAGGTCTGTGTAGCACATGCTCAAAATCCTCCCAAGGGTGAGTGAGAAAGGTTTTATATTCCTGCATACTTACTGGATGTAATCTGTGGGAAGAAATAGTTCCCTGACATGAACTCAACATGGACACCACGAGAGACCGTCATGAACATCTATTGAAAGCTTCTTTTAGAATGAAGTTATCAAGGAGTAATGGAACAACTAATTGATCACTTTATCATCTTGTTGAACAAGACTATATTTGAATAAAATCCACCTTGCATGTCCCTAGATGAAATTGAGGTAATAGTAGACATTGCATATTGGTATGCCTCACCAAGTGTCACCTTCATCAGAGTGTTTGGTGGAGAAAAGCCTCCACATGTCTCACCAAGGTATGCCACTCAGTAATGGAATGACTAACTGACCACTTTATCATCCCGTTGTACAAGCTTATATTTGAATAAAATCCACCTTGCATGTCCCAAGAAGAAATTGAGGTGATAATAGACATTGCAAATTGGTACGCCTCACCAGGTGGCACCTTCATCAGAGTGTTTGGTGGAGAGAAACCTTTACATGTCTCACCAAGGTATGCCACTGAGTTATGGAATGGCTAACTAACCACTTTATCATCCTACTATGCAAGCTTATAATTGAACAAAATCCACCTTGCATGTCCCAAGAATCAATTGAGGCGATAGTAGACATTGTAGATTGGTATGCCTCACCAGGTGACACCTTCATCAGAGTGTTTGGTAGAGAGAAGCCACTACATGTCTCACCAAGGTATGCCACTAAAAAATTAATGATGCAATAAGTATCATAGCACCTCACTACAAGTTGTCAGCAACACTGCATAGGAAGAAGAAAGCACCATGGCCCACTCTTCCTTTGCATATCAGATTATACAAGAGAAAGAATTTGAAAGTCACATATATCGAGGCTAAGGAGATAGGGTAATTCAAATTTGATACTAAGGACTTTAATCTATATGATCGCTACAATATTTGCAAGGACCATTATACGAGAGTTTACTTTCCATGCATCAGCGGGGAATTTCATTGGCCAGGGGAGGATCCTTGGAAGTACTACTATAATGCCCCAAGACTTAATGTGTCGATCAGTATAGAAATGAATTTAAACACTGCCCCACATAAACAACAGTGCCAGAGGAAACAACATCAGAAGGTAGAAATCTCGTGTAGGAAAAGGGAAAGAGGAAGATTGTTGACAGTCCAGAGGGAGAGAAAACCTGCAAAATGAAAGGATATCCTACTATCGAGAAAGTAGCTTTGGGAGCATAAGTAAAGAGGAAGCAAAGGATGTAAAGAATAGAGTGGAGGGAGAGAGAAAATATGAGGTTGCGGGAAGAAAAACTGAAGTTGCAGGAGATAGAAAAGAAGTTGAAGGAAGAATAGGAGTTGAGGATGAGAGAACAAGAAGAGAATTAGAAGAAGGAAGAAGAACAAAGGTAAGGTGTGATGACAGAGGAAAAAATACGGATACAGGTTGAAGAATTAGAACAACCAGCAGTTGATCAAGAGGAAGGAAAACATATGTATGATTGGGAAATTTCTCAACAGATTGAGCAATTGATTGAAATGATAGACATGGATTTGGAAAGGGAGCTACAAGATGAATATGTTGTTTGTATGTTGATAACACCATAGGCCATTCCTCAGTATCCACTACCTCCAATAGAAAATCCAACCAAAATTGCGAAAGGGGATTATTTTCTCCTTGATGATGATCTAGTCATGGATGTGTATAATATATCATTTGATGAGTTCTATAAGAAGATTGTACAAGCGTGGAGGAAGCACCTTCCAGATGATCACGCTTCGCCTACATTCATAAAAGGAAGGGTGATAGTGTCATATACCAGGAAGCATCTAACTAGCATTGTCGAAGCCATCTTGTCCCATGCAGGAGAAAAAATATCAAATGTTTAGTATTTAACGACTGAGAATGAGAAACTAGCACAAAACTTGCAAGTTGCTAGGTGAAAAGAAAAACAACTCAGAGTGGTAGCACATAATGAAATTTCTGCATTGGGGGAGATGGAGAAATTATACTTGTTAAAGTATCAACACTTGGAAAAACCATGTGGAAGTTCTATGATGGGTTTGTCACTATACATTAAAAAAAAAAAAATATTGTTTGACTGGTCTACAGAGGCAGAGAAAAAAGTTTGTTAATACTCTCAAAAACATATATGCTACCATCACTTATGTGCAAGAGTGGAAAATGTGGTTCAAAGGGTCCCTGCTTAAATTAGTGAAGAAAAATAAGCCACAACCAGAGCTAGAGAAATCGAAGGTTTGAATGTTGATTTAGAAAAACAAGTATCTCACCTCGTTCATTCACAGCACACTAGCCTCATATGTGTAGTTTTATAACAATTTGGATGTCTTGGTGAGAACACACTAGATCCCATCAATTAGTTCCCTCACCAAAGCTAAACCCAAGAACCAAGTCTAGAAAGAGTTCAAAGAGTACTTGGAGAAGCTAAGATAGGATTCCACCAAGGAAGACTTGGAGTTGAGCACACACATCATGCATAATTTTGTCAGTGGTCCTGTCAAAGTCAAAACAATGTTTCTCATGCTTCCAAATGAGTTGGACAAAGGTTCCAAGATAGTGTACCTAGATGCCATGGAGGCTAGAGTTTGCTTCCAGCAAGACGTCGTTAAGCAGTTTGGGAACACCATCACACAGTACCAAGCATGGCACTAATATGTGATCGAGTAGAAGCAAGTGGAGTTTGTTGAGCTAGAATTCTCCCAAACTCCAACATCATAGCACTGTTTCTTGTTAGGCTATCAAGTTGTCTCTACTCTATTTTGTCTTATATGGGTGCAAGTGTGAAATGTAATATTATTTGTAATTATGTTGTAAGTGAAATTCCAAGTTTCAATATTGAAATATGAAGAGTCATCATGTAATATATTGTCATTTTGTAAAGAAGTTGAAGAGTCACCCCCTCTTATTATAAATAAAACCTCATAACTCATGTAACGGGCTTTTGGGAGCTAAGATTTTGGCTAGGCTTAGGCCTATAAAGAGCTTGGTAGTATTGTGAAGTGCCTTGGCTTCTCCATAGCATAGAGGGAGTATACTTCTTTGGAGGAGTAGGTGTTCTTGGATGTAATGTTACACTATTGGGTCTAGTGGTTGTCAATGGTGTATGTATGGATCGAACTTTCACTTATAATAATAAAATCAGAGCCAAGATGCTTTCATGCATATGTTGTTAATATAGTAGGACTATACTTGTTGTATTGGAAATGTATGTTATTTAACTTACGCATATGTTTATGAACTAGTGTGTTTGAATTTTCATGAATCTTGTTGAATGTGTGTTGTTGGATTAACTCATCACTTTAACTTATGGACTATTCCACATCTTAGCTTGTGATGTCATTTTTCTCATGTGTTCCTTTCAAGTTGTGTACTATTACAAGCTTACAAGGGGAACACTCCCTTTCCCCTTCATTTGTTCAAACCTTCATGCATCGCACTTGACTCTCCACAAGGTCACACACTTTCTCTCACATAAAGTTATCATACTTCCCTCTACGAGTTTGTGCAGTCAAGGAATAACATTACCATCCACTGTTGGAACTCATACTCTAAACAATGTGAGGTCTAGTTGGGACTTCATATCGGAGAGATCCCCTGAATATTGGCGGGTCCAGCACCATCAATAGGTATTTAGTTAGGATTTTGCAACAATGGTGAAGCAAGAGAAGGATACCATGGTAGTAGGGAAGTTAGAGATATTTTCGAGGTAAGGGAAGGTTGTCGAAGTGGAGAGAACATGCAAGAGATATTTCAAAAGTATGTTAAGCGCACATGGGCTAGTTAAGGGAGGTATTATAAAATATCTTAATGACCACGAGGAGGTGGGGGAGAAATCCGAGAAGGTTCAAGGAGCCTTAAGAAAGAGATAAATTTGAATTCTCGAGAAGGATCGTGGGTTATAAGGTTGATCAATGAAGGATATGAGAGGACAACTACTACTCTGCATATAGTTTCTATATCATGTATGTCTATGTTTTAGTCTTAAGTACAAATGTATGAGTCTGTAGCTGTCATGCAACCTCTAATGTAAAGTTAACCATATATATCATATGGTGGATGGAGGTATGTGCACCTTTCTTTTTGTACGTTATGCAAATATTGATGGACAGTGAGCTTGTCTACATAATTGTTGCATTGTAGCACCTGGTGCATTTTTTTATATATGCGGACATAATAGAATGGATTATTTGGTTGCCCAACTATTTTGTGTAATGTATGCATGCATCTAGTTGTCTAAGTTGTTTTGGTTTAGCATGTGTTTAATGTTTCGATGCAAATCTAAGTATGTGTGAATATTTTGGATGGTTATGCTATTGAAACATCTTGTAATGTATTCACATTTTATCATGTCCTTGTAAAGGACAATGTATGGAATGATTAATGTTGTCTTAAATGTCAGGGCATAATATATTTTAGCCTGTTGTCATGTGTGACCTACACCCTAACTAGTAGACATAAGGGTTCAGAGATCCTGTGGAGTGGATAGTCCTACAAAGACGGTTAAGTGTCTACTCAGTGGGAGTCTCATGTCTTAAGCTGTCGACAATCCGTAAGACTGTAGAGACCTATTTTTGACAGTCACCCATTAGCATCTTAGGTGTGACTTCACCCACTCTATGAGTGTTGTTGATAGGGACGATGATGAGTAGGTTTTTGTTAGCTACTACGCAGAAAATATTGGGGCTATTTGAATCTCGCGTGCCAAAAAGTGTCCAAATCAACTCTGTCTTCTACAAACTCTTGGATCAACTTACCATGAAGCGCCAACTTCATGGATTTATGTAAGAACCTGCTTATAGGAGGCATCAACTTCTGAGTTCTTATTTAAGTATCCATGAATACGGAAGCTCGAATTTCTTATTTTGTAGAATCGAACCCACACTTAATGAGGATCTTACTGCTATCTGTAATGGTTCTCACTCATCCTAATTTTAGTTGTTGATTCTCCTCAACAACCTTCACTTTACTCATCCCGAGTAGCACTCTACACTATGCTCATTTTTTCCACTTTAGCCAATCTCCAATATCACACACTTAGTTCTCGACCTTTATACACTCTGCATATCATCTCTCGACCTCTCTCAAAAGTAGTTTCTCTCATGGAGCTTTCCAAGCAACTCTACTACACTCAAAACTTTGTTGTGATCTTCCTTATGTCTAACTCTTCATTCCTTAATTTTGATCCACTCCAACATAGGGATTGATGTTGCAACATTTGCACATTGTTATGCTTGAATGTACTCTCAACATGGCTAACCATATTGTCGCTACATTGTGATTTTTTGTCATTGCAACGACATTCATCAAAGATTGGAATTCTAAGCATTTCCATATTGAAAATTAAATCTCATTCCACCTGTAGACTCAAAAAGTACCATTGAATTAAATGAAACTTGAAAAATATTTGAACATTAGTGAGGTTCTCCATGCTTATTAATTGAGGCTCATATATTTCAAAATGTACTCCAGCATGGCTCACCGAGATGTGATCAAATTTCCATTAAAAATCTTCAATAGCTCGTGGTCCTCACTATCTCAACCCTTTGTTCCTACTCATCTGCCAAATACTGCAACTTTGCAAAATTAAAATAGTGTCCTCAACCCTTTAGCCCTTTACATCAAAATATCAAGGCCCATGACCAAGTGTTGAAACAACTTTAGATCCATTCATATCCACACCAAATGTAGTGAACTTCCATATTTGGTGGACAAAACCAAATATAGAGAGACCTTTCCAAATATGTTGACAACACATTCAAGCCTTTAGACATGAGGTTGTAGGCATCTTAAAATCATTAATATAGATTAGTAACACCCCTAAGGACCCATTCACATAACACATAGAGCTACCACAACACTTTTCCATTGTAATAAACCCTATGGCCCACGGTTTCCATAAAACCCAAAAACACAAACAAAATAGAGAACTGGGTGCCCCTTTGGTCACTTGACAAAAACGTTAAGTTTGGTAAAAATTCCAACTTCAATCCCATCTCCCCAAATATTTCCAATGGAGCTCCTCTTAAAACTCTCGGGATAGAACTACCATGATGATGCGTCTCAATGGTCCCACTCTTGATGACTTGTGCCAATAGAAAAATTGTCACTCACCAGCCTCTATGCCATCGTGTCTTGGTGCCCCATCACCTCGACCTTTTTATTCCAAACTCTTTAAAAAACCTTTGGAGTGACCCCTTTTAAAATGTCTGGGTGTGATGATGTCATACCCACATCACATCTATTCCAACTGTTTGCCACCTATGTGTCCATTATCATGTGTCACTTTCTAAGTGGTGCCACATGTCACTCATTTCGTCCCACTTGACCACTCAAAAATTCCAAATTATCATGCCACATGTCATTGTTCTAGACTCCCACATCACCCTGGGATTCTAATACACTAACATCATCACCCCACTATGGCTCCACCTGTGCTCCATGTCAACTGGGGATACTAATCATTTTTTACCATGTGTCATTTTGTTATCATATGTCCATGTCACTAGTACAAAGGCATGGGGTCCTAAACTTATGATTTTCACTAAAATCATGTTATAAATTTTAAGCCGAGATAGGAAATTTGTTGCACTTGACCAGAAATTTGTCATCTCCCTAGTTCCATATCCTCGACAATAAAAATTGAATCTCTAGTGGAAACCCTCTAGGGTTAATCTTCTAGGTTGATGTGTCTTGTGGGATCCCTTTGTATCATCTCATTTGAGCTTTGATTGGTTTTTTTCCACTTATGCAGTAGCTCACCTCGTTGGTCCTATCCATAAAATAAAAAATTGTGGCTCCATTGGAAATCATCAGGGTCAATATGCTAGGGTGATGTGTCCCTTGTGGACCTCTGTCATCTTTCCTCCAATCATTACTACTTACTGAAATCATCGGGGTGATGTGGTGAGTGACTCACTCTACAAACTTTGACCACTACCGCCAACTAGCATGAACTTCGCCAAACTAGCACCAGTTTAACCCTTGTCGCCAAACTTAGCTCTACAAATTTTGAACTTTTGTTCTACCACCTTCGATCTACAATAATTTTTTATCTAGGGGGTCATTTGTAGACATCCACATATCATTGGAAAGATCGTTCTGAGCACTACCAAACTACACTATTTCCAAGAGCATATGAACTATTCTCCTAAAGAAAAAATGACTTCAAAATTATAAATCCACTTGTGGCTTTGTCCAAGGCTCCAGCTCCAACTAAATAGGAAACACACCACATTAATGTCAATCACACTATGCATCTACCATCCTAACCTAGTTGACATCAATGCTAATACACTTAATGCCACCTGCCATCCTAACAATGTCAATTGTCTAACATTAATGTGCAATATGAGTGATGGATTTTGGGAAAAGCATCCATGTTGCAAAATTTTATTGAATTCAAAGAAAAAATATATAAATTATTTTATCATATCATATAAACATTGCATTTTATGGATAATGCCTCACTTTGAATTTTTGTAATGGGTCTTCACAACCAAAATTTTCACTTCGAATATTGTTTTGGTATATGAATACCTTTTATTGACTTGAATAATCATTGTAAATTGAGTTGTTCGCTCATGAGCTTCTAAATTCAGCACACCATTCCTAATCATTAACATCATTATATTCATCTCAAGAGTGCTAAAACATGGGTATTCGAGATTAATCTATTTTGGGGAAATAGTTTTACACATTTATGATAATGTTCAACCTAGCTATATTTTTTTATAATAACTTAGGGTTGAATTTATATTAGTCAATTTAACAATTCCCTTACATGTAGATCATTAATGATACTTTTGCATCACTTATACTATTTTTATAAATTTTCAAATCTATATAAATAAAATTTATGTTAACTCTGGATAAGATTCATCTAACTCTAGATTCATTAAGAACTAAAATTCTTCAAAGAGTTAAACTTTTGTGAATTCTTTTTTCTAATTTTTTTACCGGAAGGATCTTGATGCAGGAGTATTAGAGATTTTGAATCGCCAAGCCTTTGGAGGACAAGTTTCCAAAAGGTGATTTTGGCATTTCTAAAAGAATTTATATTCTTCTATGTAAATATAATATATTGAATTGATCTATTCTATGAAATTTAAGTGAATGAGTCATGAGTCTAGAAGTTGTTTGGATCTAGTTAAGATTTTTTTAATATGTTAAAGTAAATCTTCCTTGCAAAGCATGAGAGATTCACTTGGAATCATGGATAAATATAGGGTCTTCTAGATTAGCTATTGGTTGAGATTATGGGTCATATTTAATTCTTGAATCCTATTTATGATGAATTTGTTCTAACTGCTCAACGGATTTGTGATCCTATATATGTATGAACATTCTGATTGATTAGATTGTAGTGTCCTATGAAAACACTCTTCAAGTTGATCTAGGCTCACTTAATTTTTTTGTGGCTTGCCTAAGGAGGGATAACAAAATTAAGAAAGTTGATCGAAGTGTGCGCGGTGGGAGTGTGGTTTATTCATACCACATAAAGGAAGCATTTTTCCAATTTTTGTAGATCCATTGTGTTCACTTATTAAGCACAACTAGGGAAAAGGAACGAAAAGAACCATTGCTTGGAGCCACCTGGAGAGCCGATTGGTAAGGAGAAAAGTTGTCTAGAGGAGATGGACGGGTTTTTCGATAGTAGAATGAGCATTGGATGAGTTGTGCATTTGAAGTGGATGGCAGCATTGTTCAGGTGAAAGAGGTGTTGCAGCTCATCGTGGAGATACTAGATCTGAATGGATCTATAGAGTTGATTGATGCTCACTATGACCACCAACGTGAAGCTGCATGGGAAGAGACCTAATCAATGATGTGGTGAATAACATGAGCATTGGTACCATTCAACGCATATTAGTGGGTAGAGTTTGGTGGCTACCTATAACGCATAGACCCATCTACGAATGAGTCATGACTAGCTATAGGCTGGCTACATTGAGGAATGCCTATGCTTCTTATTGAGAGCCTATTGTTGTCATTTGAAACTATGTTGATGTTGAGAAAATCATGGTGCAATGAACGTGGAGTCGATCTCAAGCATGTGTTAGTGCAGGGCATTTTTTTGCCTAGAAAGTTAATGTTTGTGGTCTCTTTGTGTGTGGAAAGTTATTGCATTGTGGCAGAAATCATGTGAAATTGGTGAGCTATTGATCCGCTACTCTTGTGAATATGACCATGAGGGTTGTAATGACCTGTTATGATTTCTAAGCCGAATTATTGTGTTGTAATGATTGCGTGGCTGAAAATCCATATCACGTGAAAGAATCCTCGAGAAATTTGACCACCTCTTCCTTCGATGTAGGAGCCCAATTTGCGCCAGGTATCTAATTGATTTTTCATGAAGACCTCAAGTATTGCTTCATACATTTGGTCTCACAATTTTCTTCTTTTGTCCACCTATTAGAGGGGTTAAAGTCACTTTATAGTTTTTATCTATAGTGATGACAGAATCACGGGCTTGTTTCCGTGTTTGAGGGATTTTTCATTTTATGATTGTCTCCGCATGATTGTGTAATTCAAATTTAAATATATGAATTTAGTATGAATGGTAGATATGGGAAATATATCAGGAAGCAATTCTTATTATGGGATTTGATGAAATTGAGTAAGGAAAGAATTGAATAGATGCATAGATATTATGTTCAATTGTTTTATTCTAGGATCAAAGAACAAGATCAAGAAGTGGCTAAAGGTGTATGGGAAACTTTATGTTAATAATGCATTGGTATCGCAAAAGTAGAGAAGTTGAAGATGCAGGAAAAATAGGATTTTCTCGCATTAGATTTTCATTTAAAGTTGGTGGTTAGGAGCACTGGTTCATTTCATGCAAATGATATGTTGAGTTTTATTGTAATGTCTTCCATCATTGTTGTTGAATGGGAGTAGTCCACACATAGATATATATATATATATTTTCCTCATGTAGAATATAAATATATTTCTCTTGGAAAAATAAAAATATATATTAGCAATGTGATTAATGTGGACATTGAAATATTTTATTTATGACCAACATTCAAATACTTTTTTTTTAAATGCCACATATTAACTCCCTGTAAAGAATAAGAAGCACTGGATGTGGGGATTGTTTGAGTCTTTGAAAATTTAAATTCGTGTCACATCAACTCGTTGAAAGGAATTTTAAGAGATGTATACCAAGTATGTTGATGTTCATTTTTCTTTATATGTTCATATGATTAATTTCTATGTGGGGCCAATACCCATGTTGAGAAATTCAAGAAGTTTCCTCGAGGGAAAGACATGATTATGAATTTACAATAGACAAGTTGGAATGAAGCAATGGAAGAATCAATGAGCTAAAGGTACTTCTACAATCACTATGTATTTGAGAGTCAATTATTCCTTCTATATTCTTTGAATCTTGTGTGTAGTTAATAATAAGCCATATATCGACTAAATTAGCATGGTCTCGAACATTAAATTGCTAAACCAATGGACATGTTATAAGGCTAAGAGTGCCTCTTAAACATATTTTTGGTCTTCTCGTTTGATTTTCTAGGTTTTGTTTCTACACTTCGGTGTTCATTGATGTTGTATAACTATTAAAGGTGTACGTTGTAGTGACTTCTATGTGTGACGCGGAAAGTGTGCTGCTGCATCAAAAGGAACATATATATCATATCCCCGTCACTATTGTATATAGTGAAGCCTGATTATTGCAGCTATCAAAGATCATAAAAGGGTATTCATCTGAAAATATCAAGAACTGTAGAGGTGTTTATGTCCTGATATTAATTTTGGAGTTCAGAATAATGCGCATTTACTTGATGATTTTGAATCCTAGAAGAGGACATGAATGAGCTTTACGGCTAGAGCAACAGGGATCATGGTGGATATATAATAAACAATGGGCTCGACTGCACCAACACTATAGCCACCACTCTTTCCACTATTCATGCTCTTATTTTTTCATTGATAAAGGTGCTTTAACTAGTAAATTTTAAATGGAAATGGTGACATTGGTAGTCAGATATGCATGAGTGGATATTTATTCTCACTTTAAAATTTTTCCTTTGGGTATTTTAAATTTTGATGAGGTTATGTTGATTGTAAGCAGGTTCATTTTCATTTGAACCCTACACACTTTTCAAAGTTGGTTGCAATTTTTTCTCTGATAGGTAGCTAGAGAAAATGACGAGAGTCAATGATTTGTTATAGTTATTAAGAAGTATAATGTTGTGTATTATTCATAACACAGTCTAATTTAACAAAGACATATTGTCTAACATTAGGTATTGTTTGCAAAATGCACAAGAGAAGATTGAGTTTCCGTAACTTGATTCCCAATTCCAATGAGATGAACTTCAATGAAACTGTTATGATTATGAAATGGTTTTTGTTCAAAACAATTCCCTCTTTGATTTTGATTCCCATCAATAGTCAAAGATTGATGGAGACACTTTAGGAGCATCTTTACATAAAGATGGAGCGATTGTTCCAAAAACATTTGTTAAACCTTAGGAAGAAATTGTGCACAACAAAAATAAAACTTGTGTGGGATATGATAAAGATGTTTTTTTTTTCCCGAATTTTTAAAGCCTATACAGTTTCGTAGTGCTGGATTTTTTGATGATGCTCTCCCACAACAAATTGTTAAATGCCAATATTGTGACAACGTTAGACATAAGAAAGATCATTGTTATGATCTTCATCTTTGTGAACATTGTGGAAAGAAAAATCATCATTCAAACAAATGTTTCAAGCATAAGAGTACTACAAGAGATTTTTTTTTGAATGGGTTGCTTCTTGGGATTGGTCTAAAGTTGCTAAGAAAATTTACAGGTCATACCACTGGTTATGTTTGAGAGTGTTGACCATTATTGCAGTGAAGAGTACTTCATATTCTAGCCTGTATTTGACAAGGGGGGAATTGGTGGAATCGATGGTCTACTAAAGGTTTAAAGATTTATCAAGTGAGCTGAGTCAGAGATAATCATAGTTATACTACTACAACCTAGAGTTTGAGTTCATAAATCAAATTCAGGTCTGTAGACAAATTGTTTTGATTTATGCTCCATGAGATTTTATACTATATGAGCATGATTGCATGTTTTTGGCATGATGAGAATTGTTTCAGGAACTACTATGATAGTTCCAGAGTTGGTGGTCATCTTTAAACGATCCTTAGTTCATACCTTTGAGTTTTCCCATATTTTAGTATCGTTTGTGGTTTTATCTTAAAAACCACAATCCTTGGTTTGTGGTCATCCCTGAAAACCATTTTTGAGAGACATTCAACTCTTGGTTGTGATGCATTTTTGCATTTTTAGCTCTCATTCTTGCACTTTGATACATCCCTTTGAATTAAGAGGGGAATGTTAAAGACCTAATATTCGGGATTGTAGTTTGGGTTAGTGTATATATGGTGTGTAGTTATTAGAGTCCAAGAAAACTTGGAAACTAAATCAACAATTTTCATATTGTATTTATATATACACTATGTACATTATTTGTGTGATCATTATAATAAATTTGGTTTCATTTTCCACCAAATAGTGTGTTCAACAACATTCAACTTTCAAATCTCTTATAAATAATGTTAACCAAAAAAAAGTAATAAAATTGAATTTGTTTTTTTAATGAATATAAAATGTTAGAGAATGATTCCATAGAACCATGATTAAAACAATTTAAATATTCTTAATTTATTTTACTTTAAATCGGGGTCATCCTTCATTTAAAAATAATATTATAAATAAATGTAAAGATTCTTATTTATTAAAGGATTATTATCAATATATTAGTTAATATACTATAACTTAATTGAATAGATATAATTTTCTAAATTAAAATATATGAAAATTTTGAAAACTAAAGCTAGAAAGAGAAAAAATAATATTATTTAATTACCTAATAAATTATATCTAATAATTTAATTATTTTATATTAAAATAATATTAAACATAAAAATAAATTTTTTTGAAATTCTAAGCGAAAGTAGAACTAATTCTAATGGGTTCCAAGTGAAACTAGCATTGGTCAATTCCCAAAACACTTTGGGACAAAATAGTCTATGACTTTTACGATATTAAAAGAATTGAGAATAAAAAAAAAAAATCTCTTGGATTGTTGGGCTTTTACATGAGTTCTCATTTCCAAAACCCTACCAATCTTCTTAGCTTGTTAAGTTAACAAAACTATAATGATCTAGTAATACTTTCTCAATTAATCACTTATCTTTTTATTATCTCATAAACCATATTAATTGTAATAAATATTAATAATAATTATCATTTTATCATTATTATATTACAATATAATTGACTGATATAAACTAACCTTCCTATTTTTTGTTCAATCTTTATCCTAAGATGATTGTTCATCTATATGTAAACAATGTTTAACATTCACATAAAAGAAATGGAAAGTTAGTCATGGACAACAATTGATGTAGCAACAAGGAAACCCTGAAATAAAATAAAACACTGGACATTGGAATCATGGCAATAGTAGTTTAAATAAGCTCTAATTATTTTATTTATGATAAATATATTATTTCTTCATGTTAAAAAACATGATAGGTTATATTTCCTAATTATATATATAATCTATATATTAATAGTAATATTAGATACATATAATCTTCCTACTTAATAAATTTGCATGGGAATGATCAAATAATTGGTGTTGTGAGAATAAGTATATATCTATATATATATATTTTTAAATATATGTTAAATAATTTCTTTTATAAAAATTAAGAAAGTAATTGGGTTATAAGAATTAGTTATAATTTTTTATATTATCTAATCAATTATTAAGTACTAAATAATAAGTGAACCATTAATTTACTTTATTTTTATGCTATTCATTAAAAACTAAAATAGCCTCGCAGAACTAAACAAGCCTTCCAATATTCCAAATTACAATAGCTTTCAATTACCTGGTCATATTTTATGATTAATATTAGCATCTACAGCATGGCCACGATGGGGTTTGGTCGAATCATTGACAAAAAAAAATATTTTTCCTTCACATAATGAGATTTGTTATCAACATACTATCGAGCGCGAGCAATAGTGGTAGCATTTGCTGTTAACAACTTGGCCAGTCATTGAAGACAGCTCCATTTTCAGCCATATCTCATTTCGCGCATGTGGTACTTTGTACCTGACCTCCTGTTTAAGTAGATCGTCGAATGATTAATGGGGGAGGAAGGAAAGCCAGATACGTCTCATTATTACTTACCAACAACTTGGATGGTCAACCAACCTATAAGGAGCAGATCATTCCCGAAGAAACTCCGGGATGCAGTTGGAATCTGTGATATTTAATTATCCAATGAAGTGTCTTACTGCATTTCATGACAGCGATGGAAGAGCACACTTCATTACAAAAAGGTGACGAAGATGCCTACCATTACGCACATACATGTGATAGTCGGCTGGACATTTTTGGGATCTGAGCGATGTTACCTTGACAGTGTCAGCAACAGCCCTACGCTGTGGATTTAATAACATAATTAATGGGATATAACGAGGAATTTTAAAAAATTGTAAATATTATTTAACCTAGTTGTTTTTAGTCTCGTTTTTTTTTTTTTTTATTTCTCTAAAATTTTGGAGGAATTTATTGAAATCACAAATTTGATGGGTAATTCCTGCACAATCAAGTGCGTTAGAGATTTTATAGTCAAAAACCAGTTTAAATAACACAAATCAACATTTCACCTCAAATTTTCCCCTTATCATATGTTTTATTTAATATCGTATTATTTTTATTAATGTATTCATATTTTCATATTGCTTTACTTAATATTATATTATTTTTATTTAACTGATAAAATGGAAATACAATAAGTCAATCATTAATTTATTCATTATTTTTTTATTTTCTATTGGATAGTATATAAACCCAATAAATATTCATTGTTTTTTCAATAAAAACTTATTCATTGTTTTTTCAATAAACAATATGGAAATTCAATAGCCTATTGGGTGGAATAGATTGTGATAAGGTGTACTATTAAGTCATTTAGTGATGTGACCAGGTTAGAAAAAATTTGGACAAAAATAGATTGTGATAAGTGTAATATTAAGTTATTCAGTGATGTGACTAGGTTAGAAACATTTTGGACAAAAATCCTAGTTAAATATTAATAATGATGTTCAGGATTGATGTAATTTCTAAAAAAAACTCCGGTAACTTGACCAACAAAACAAAAAAACATAAAAATACAATAAACCAACCAATCATTCATTGTAAACCTGAGTTTTTTGTCTAATACTTAGTGCTTTATGGGTTACCATCAAATTCATGGACTTGGCCCGCCTGCACTGGACTTCAGATTGAAAAATAAAGCTGATCCCCAAACTGAAAATCAGAAATGCAGTATTCATCATTGACTGTGGACACTGCGAATTCATCTCCACTTATTTATCTTCGGATCTTCGACTCTAAACCCTAAAAAGGAAAACCCACAGCTCTCGCTCGCTGGAAAAACACGCGAAAGCGAAAAAAGAAGTTAAAGTGGAATTTGAAAGTGGACAGAAGTCCACATTGTAGAGTTAGCGAGTACCAAGTACAATGACGATGAGTTTGACGAAGTAACAGTGGGGCAAGTGAGCGAATTTCGAAATTTGCTTGGTTCTTTCATATTCATTACTATCCCCTCCCTGCCTGCCATGAATGCAAAACCATCGCTGTCAGCTTGCAAAATACCCTGGTAAAGGGATCTGCTGTTTGCCCTTTTTAACTTACTTCTATTACTTAATCATTGTGCATGAATAAATCTGAGGCCTAATGGAAATCTGTGGGGATCTTTCATCACTGCAGAAGGCATTATGAAGATTTCCCACTGAGGGTTTCGATTCATTTTGAAAAGATGGCAGGCAAATTTTGCTTTAGCTGTCACTAATACACCCAAAAAACAAAAGGAAATAGTCAACTGAATAGAGAGAAAACAATCCACCATCAATACGGAATGTGCTGGCAGGCTCAAAGTGTGATGTAATGGAGATAGGTTAATGTATAGTGCCCCCGACATTTATTCAGTACTTCAAGTCAACCCCTAAATGTTATGGATGGACAGTGCCTGCCAGTTGCCCTCTGAGCTGAAATTCATTGACCTTCCAAAAGCATATCAATCATTATAATGTAAAACGTGGGGAGCATTATAAGAGCCACTAAATCATATGCTCCTAGATATAATTGAATCATAAAACAAACAAACCACTGAGTATGCAATGAAAATCACCTGAATGGAATCTATAAACCCTTCGTTCCCCACAAGTAACTCTAAGAGTTTATGTTCATCGCCGTGGCATTATTGAGGTCCATCCACTGTGAAAAGGTGATCAGGTTTCAAAGGAAAAGGCATCCTTGATGAATACAACAATGAATAGAAGAATGATTTGCTTTACAGCACTAGGACAGTGGATGAGAAAGTTTTCACTTACTATTTAGTTTTCATCCGGATATTCTAGATGCCATGGAGCTCCCTGTCATAGCCTCAGTTTTTTCCGTAGGTGATACGGATATTCTGTTTAACAAGGTACTCATGTTATGAAGATATGATCATTCCTTAAATTTTAAAGAGTTCATCAAATCCGTGGTGGATCTAGATTTCGTGCTCAGCAAGATACCTACGGAATTGATACCGTTTTGTGCATTCTTTAAATGTTAGAAAGTTACCGAATTCATTTCACAGTCCTTAAAACAAATTCTCATTGTAAGGCAAACTTTGATGATAGTCATTGTTTTATATCTCAATTTATTTATCGAAGTAGCATAGCCGCAACACGGGTGAAAATTATGTCAGCGAGGCGTGTTAGGAAACAGTGTAAAGGGTCAACCAAGCCTTCCCACTGGAAGAAAGTATATATTATATATATATATATATATATTATCAGCCTTCATACTGCAAGGAAAGTATAGATCTTTTATCAATCATGGATGAAATGTATTGCAACCAACTGAACTAAAGTCATCTTAAGATCAATAAATAATAAGCCTTAGGATGGCAGGTGAAGCTTGACATGAAGGGGTCGGGGAAAAATGTGTTGGGCAAGGTTTATAAAGCATAGAAAGAAATGTATTATTTATTTATTTATATTTATTGTTTTATTTTTATTATATATATTTGTATAGAGTCAATAGTATCTCTAGTAAAAAATTTATTTTGTAAAAGTTGGTAGGTTTATTTTTTTTCACTTGAGTTTCATTTTTAGGAGTTATGTTAGTTTTGTGGTAAAAATTGTATTATTCCTACATTTATTTTAATTTCGGATCTATGAAGCATCAAGAAGATCAAATCTCTCAAAGTGTAAACCTTCTTTTTTAGTGCAAAACCATAGGAAAGATTTGCATCTCAAGAGATTTGATCCCTCTTGGCACTTGATAGATCCTAAGTTAAAGAAGGATAGAAAAGCCATGGGTTGCTGGAGCCCAAAACCATGAGTTGTTGAATTCATCTAACAATATTTATAAGCATTATTTTGTTATATTTTTTACTTTTTATTTTATCTTAGTACTTTTATTTATAAGCATTATTCATAGGCATGGAGCCATTACAACAATGTTTCGTCGTTTCACACGTTGTGTCACGCCCCTATCCTAATGGTAGTCTTTCAACCACACATAGGCAGGTGTGGCATTGTCGCACTTTTTCTTTTTATCAATACTTAAGTACACGGACTATGCCTACTTCAACACTTAACCAATTTCTTCATTAAGTGTTCACAATGTGGCGGAATAAACATTCATATTATCTTGTTCAATTAATATTTCATTAATATGAAATGGAAACCATAACACAAGTATACACATATATTTGGGAGGGGCAACTCTCGAAAAGTTTGCCCAACAATATATAAACTCTTCAAATAATGTACAAGTGCAATATTTTACAACTTTACAATATGTCGACAGTTGCCTAGTTTCACTAGCAACTCGCCTCAAGGTTCTGCGAAAATTGTGTGGTTTGTTGCCCACACCGGTGACTCTGTCATGTTGCTGCCCAACGTTGCCGATACTATTGTCGCACCTACACTGTTGGGAACCCCAATTTTTTGTTCTACAAATTTTCAATCGTTTAGCTCGTTGTGCCCAAATGCCTTACCGCGTTCTGGCATGCCCTCCCAAATTATGTACGACCCTACCCAGATGCCCTGGCATGCCTTGCTCGTTCTTCATGACTATGCCTGCATGTTCTGCCTGAACAACACAACCTGCCCGAACAACCTCACCTGAACAACCCGCCCGAATGACCTTCTTTGTCTGCATGACTCGTTCGATGACTTCACCCATGACACGGGTCTGTTGCATGACTTGCTAAACTTGCATGACCCGAACTCCCAAACTATATATGACATGACCCAAACATAGTGCACGACCCGATTCACTCGACATGGCCTACACTTGAACCCAACCCGACTGTACACGAGTTCTTCACTCAAAATTTCACTTCTTTCGCCCTCCCTGTGGGCTCATCACCACAACTCGCACTTCGTTATTTTAGAAGCTTGAACGACTTGTTTCGATGGTTCTCCAAGTGATGGCATGCCTCTCTAATATATATGGGCCACTGCCCATTCACTTTCTCCAAGTGACGTGTCCCTTGGTCATTTCCATGGGTCAACCTTCTCATAGGCATGCCCAACTGACCTGCCCACAACATAAGACATATCTCTTCATTTTTACACTTCATCCGCACAAGCCGACCTATCCACTCGAGTGGGTGCCCATTGTCGGGGCCACACACCCGCATGTTCGCATGCCCTCACCTGTCACACTACTAGGTTGTGCCTTTATCGCACATATGGTGAGCACCTGCTTACCAACACGCCCATTGTACGTGTTTACCCACCTATCGCACTTAACCGACCGAGTTGCCTTTAACCAACAGTCGAGTCACACAAAACCGAATGTCTCGCCTCCTCATTGCACATAACCAAACGCTCCACCTGAGTCACTTTTAACTGAACATGGGCGCACGTCGCACATCTAGGTTCGCCCGTACTATAAGTTTGGTTTTTTGAGTGTCTTGGGTGCTCTCGAATCAAAGCCCTGATATCTTTACCCACTCTAAATAAGGTTGTCGTCCTCGACAATACCATCATCATCAAAACATTGTAAAGTATTTCTAGCTCCAACATCTGATTTCCATGCTTCCCAACTCTCTCCACATTGCATAAACCTCCATCAAGGCTCATGACTCCATAAACGGAAAATTATCCTCAATCCATGATCATCAACCACATCTGTCACAATCTCCACATGCTGCCCCTTTGTGGAAGGTTTTTCCCTCCAACTCAAGCGACATGCTCTCACTACAAGATACATCGTGTCGATTCATCATGTATTGTTGTCATGTGAATTACTGCCATGATACTCCAACTCAACTCAAACACATCTCAGTACACTCTTAACCCCCATGACTCAAAGTAGTTGGATGGCCAGTCCAATCATCATCCAATCCATGAGAATACACCTCCTCATGCCATCATCGGTTGTTTCTCCAACATCCTGTCACAACATCATCTCGATGTAGAATCCGTTCCATCTTTAACCAAATGTAAAGTAAGCCATGTCTAGGCCCATGAAGTAGTCTCCATATCATCTGCAACATGTTTTCATCAGTGCTAATGTCCATGTGTTGCACATCAATCAAATACATCCATTTAAGAATTATCACCCATGTGTGAGAGGCCCTTCTCCTGAAATAGGTCAGGAGCTCCTCCCATCAACCCAACTCTCAATATGCCATATCTAGGACCATGAAGAAACCTCCATCTCATCTACAATATTCCATCCATCAATAATGTAAAAGGGAAAATTCTACATCTGCCTCATCATCTCTTCCGTGTGTTGCCCATCATCATAGACTAATAAGCCATCATGTCTATCAAAAGTGGTTAAGTCTCATCAAATCAACCCATGCCCATATACTCCCACCACGGCATCACTGTTGTTGCAACTCCAATCAAATCCAAAGTGTCTCGTCTCTATCATATCCATTAAGTAACTCCTCACAAACACACCCCACAATGTGTCCAAGGTATGCATCCCATACTGCATCAAAGTCAAGTACACCTCCGACCTTAGCTCCTCAATGAACCAAATACTCCAAGACCACCATAATATGAATTCCTCATCAGTTGCAACTCTCTCAAGTTGTCATGAGCTCACATGACCCATCTCCATCCAACACTTCATCCATCATACCTGTCTCAGTCTCAAGTGCCATTGCAAGATGCCTCTGCACTCTCGTTCGTATGAGTACTCTCATAGGTTGCTCACAAAACCAACTATGGTCTTGTTATACAAATGTGCACAACATCCCCATCGACCCATCTGTAAAATGTCTCCATGTTACATCAGTAAGTCCATCCACACAACATCCTTGCCTTGGCACTCCTCATTGGATGCCCATAAGTTACATCTCTATAAGTTCTCCTACATAGTGTCCCTGCATGAATTCTGTTATACTCCCATCTATCCAATTCGATGTCCATGACTCCGTCTACCCATCTCATCCACCCTAGTAGACCCATCAAAACTTTTATCATCACATCCTCGTTCTCATTAAGGTTTAGTGCTCTAGGTCACTTTAGCCTCATATATCATATCACAAGTTCCTTGCATCATCGTTGCCTCCTCCACTAAAGGTCCACCAAGACTATCTCTTGGTTTCAACCATGAAGATGTCCACCCAAGTGGAGTCATTATCCAACAAATGAAGTAGCGATGGAGTTGCTACAATCATTCTCCAAGTGGGAGATTGTTGGGTGTGGAGCATGACTATTTAGAGGTCTTTGTTTCAGCTGGATGTATATCCCAAGAAGTTTGTACACCCCTCCACGTGGGGGGGTGTGGGGGGGACTTATCTGCCCTATGGGGATTCGGGGGGCTCGATCCCCCCCCCGCTGGGGGCCAGCAGTCCCCCGGCGGGGGTTTCGGGGGCAGTGCCCCCGAAGCTAAAAACAGATGTAAATTTGCCTTGTAAAAATATAGTAATTTCTAGTCAATCTGAGTCATTCATTAGGTAGATGATCTGATGGTAGAACTTATGTTTAGTTTATGGTTTTTTTGCCCTAGAAGGCAACCCCTCTCTTTGTATGAGGGCATTGTGTTGAGGTTGTGTAATAGATGTTTATTCTCCGAGCGAGAAACAGAGAGGTGAGATTGTGAGAGAAAGTAGAAGATATTACAACGGATCTGCTGTAGGTTGTGTCTCTTCATTTTGCTAGATAATATAAAGGAAGGCCTGGCTTTTCAGGGTGGACGTAGCCCAAACTGGGTAAACCATGTATATCTGTGTCTGTCTGGTTTTATGCGTTTTCTGTGTTTGTGCTATGCAATATTCTATGTGTTCCATTTCTCTGTAATATATAATTTTCTAATAACTGGTATTAGAGCCAGGTTTATTTGACTGATAAACTTGCAGGAAAGAAGGTTTCCTCGTTCAAGTCAAAGTAGTGGCAGAAGATGGTAAGTTTAGGGTTGAGAACTCCCACTTGCAGAATGATTGTAGCAACTCCACCGTTGCTTAATTTGCTAGACAATGACTCCAGTGTGCCCTTGTAATATGTCCATGAGTCATGTTGGGCCCTTAGCCAATTCTCCACTTGGCTAAGCATGAATCACCTATCACAAAGCTCATCATGTTCCTCCCTTGTCACAAAATGTGTACCTTCTGCCATAAGGTCACAAATTTCCCCAATAAGTCTTGCAACAAACAATGTTCCTTGCTTCTCCAATACACAAGGTCTCATTGTAGTCATCCATGGTAAGGTTGTCCATCGCATTGGCAAACTTCCTTTGTCTATCCCTGCATATGGTCCATCCTCCAAAATCTCCAATGAAACACAAGTGATAGTAATACTTATATCTTCATGAGGCCCCTCCATGTGAGTGTGTTTTATCATCAATGTCTACGGAAATCATAACTCTAGTATACTCATAAACTTGGGAGGGGAAAATCCCGTAAAGTCTTCCAAAAATATATAAACTCTTCAAATAATGTACGAGTACAATATTTTACAACTTTACAATATGTTGATAGTTGCTTGGTTGCACCAGCAACTCACCTTAAGGTTTTGCTCAAATCATGCAATTCACTACCCACATTGGTGACTCTATCATGTTGCTGCCCAATGTTGCCAACACTGTTGTCACACCTACACTGCACTTTCATGCACTGTTGGGAACCCTAATTTTATGCATTACAAATGTTCATTCATTCAACTTTCCCTGCTCAAACACTGTGTTGCGCCCTGACATGCCCTGTCGAATTCTGCACGACCCTGCCCAGACGCCTTATCATGCCCTGGCATACCCTTCTTATTATGCACGACTCTTCCTGCACATTCAACCTCAACGACATGATATGCCTGAAAGACCTCACCCAAATGACTCTCCCAAATGACCTAGTCCATCTACATAACCTACACGTCACATTCAATGACTTCACCAGTGACACGAGTCTGCTGCATGACGTGCTTGACCTGCACAAACCAAACTGTACATGACACAACCCTAACAAAATACATGACCCAACTCACCCAACACAGCCTGCACCTGAACTCGACCCGACTATGCACAAGTTCTTCATCCAAAATTTCACTTCGTTTGCCTACCTTACAGGCTCATCACCATAGCTCGCACTTCCCTATTTCAGAAGCTTGAACAACTTGGTTCGATGGTTTTCCAAGTGATTTCATGCCTCTCCCATATATATGGGTCACTCCCCATTCACTTTCTCCAAGAGATGTGTCCCTTGGTCATTTCTGTGGGCCAATCTACCCATAGGCATGCTCAATCGACCTGCCCACAGCATAAGACACATATCTTCATTTTTACACTTCATCTGCACAATCCCACCTGTCCACCCAGGTGGGCGCCCATCATCGGGTCCACACACCCACATGTCTACAAGGCCTCACACGTCACATTTCTCAATCACACCTCCATCACACATCAAGCTGGCGCCCACCTACCGGTGCCCCCACTATACATGTTCACCCACCCATTGCACATAACTGACCAAGTCACCTTTAACGGATGGTGGGGTGGCACAAAACCTAATGTATCACCTCGTTATTGTACATAACTGAATTCTCCACCCAAGTCACCTTTAACCGAATGCAGGTACCCATCGCACATCTAGGTGCACCGGTACTATAGGTTTGGTTTTTCGACTCTCTCGAGCGTTGCTTGTTCGAAACCCTGACAAGATGGGACCCAAGATAACCCAATTCTATAATTTCGTAATTCTATTTAAAATATGTATAATTTATTTTCATGCATTTGGGTAAAAAATATTAATAACTATAAAATATTACAATATTTAACATGAATAAATTATTTTAGTGTCCACCTTAAATAAGATAATTTTATATCAATTAGTGCAACCATATAAATTAAATGGTTCGTAAATGTTGATGGACATCAAAATACTTAGCTCATGATACATCTCACATTGCCACAATTTAAAACAATCATAACAATTAACTAAATTATAACTCTATTTTGAATTATTATAATTATTAATAATTAAAAATATATATGTGAATTAAAGATATGTAAATTAAAAAACAAAGGCATGTAACGAAATTATTCATCATTAAGATTCACCTTCATTTTACTATGAAAATTTTGAACTTTTTGTTTTAATATCATGACTTTCTAATACCACATCCTAAAATACCATAATACATGTTCATATGATTTTTTTTAATTAATCAATTTAATTAGATGGATAGAAAGAACACAATTATTTATGAGATAAATCTCAACCCTCGATTATTAATAAGAATATTATAGAATATTTCTTGGAGGTTAATTTCTACCATCCACCTTAATAATTATTGATAATCAACTTGAAATTCTATAAACCCAATTTCAAAATAGACACAACTTAAAAAGTATAATAATTGGAAGCAAATTTTTCTTATTCTAAGGCTATGGAGATGTGTAATGTGTTTAATGGTTAACATGGAATTGACACTTGGCATTTACAAAAAATTTATAGTAATAAAAAAATGATGTTGATAAATATGATATTTTATGTCTGGATTATAAATGTATTTGTAGAAAGAAAGAGGGAGACAAAGAAATAAAAACATGTGTAGAAAGAGAGAGGGTGAGAGAGAGAACTTGTATTCTATGATAGGTTATTTCTACCTTAAGACATGTAACAAACTCTTCTTTCCTTATTGGTCTTTCCAGTCGTGTATTTTAATGTGATTCAATTCCAATATCTACGTGTCTAGGCCCTTCATCTCTACAAGCGATCAGTTTGTGGTCTAGTCCTATTGCTCTGTCACAGGGAGAATCGTGTTCTTGACAGATTTCAGTCTAAAACAACTTGACTTCTAAGAGCAACAATTCCATCCACAACATCCACATAAATCCCTCCAAAAGATAAATAAACTCGGTACAAGCAACACATCATTGTTTCTTTCTCATAATCTTCACGCAATCATCAACATTTATTTTTTATTTTTATTTTTTTTATTTGAAAATTGTTACAAGTAATTCACTATTTTTTTTGGTTAAGCTTGGAAAGACTCTTCATTTTCTATTTATAGTCGACAAATTTACACCACATAGGTTGGCTAGGTGGCCTCAACTTTCCTAATGGGAAACCAAGTTTGTTAGCCACCTATCCTTGTTGTAAAACATCCAAAAAAAATAAAGTTTCAATCTTTCTAGCCAAGCTATATATGTCTCTGTTTCATGACTAGACTCTATATATTTATCTATCCTTATACATGCATGATGGAAAGTAAATTCTAACCGCATATATAACAAAAGTAAACATGGTAAACTAACTAGCACTTCTTCTCCTCCGATGTTGATTCCATAGGTGCTAGATCCTTAACAGTTGCTCTAGGCATCCCAGACAATTCTAGGATGCATGGACTATGTCTTTCAATTTTGTCAAGTCTAATGTCTTTCTTATGGAGTTGAAACTGAATTCTCTGCATATCCTATTTGTAGCTCGACATCCCTTGGAGAGAGACCGCCATCCCTACCGAGATCTATTCCATGGCCTTACCCAATAGGATTTTCATTAGCCAATAGAGGTATGATGTCTACTTGAATTGGGTTATCCTTCCTATGGTATTACCAGGGCCCGGGACAAGTGTCCTCCAGTTCTCCATCTCCTCCTCTATCTCATTGCCTTGCTTGATTTCTTATTCCCATTCTTCTAGCAAGTTTCAAATGCCTTCACTGAGTTCACTCGTTCCCTCTTGGTATGCCGCAACTGCTTCACTGATAAGGTGCTCCACTGATTTCCTTCCTCTGCGGGGTTCTAACATGATTGGGTCCTTAACATTTCCAAGCTTTTGATCCCATCTCCAACGTTCCCGTCCTCTCACTGGTCGAGCCATATCATGATGGTTCGATAACTGTTCACAAGAAAGATTTCTTAACCGCAAGCACTATAACATATTATATCCATGGTTATTCCCCCGACTGGAAATGCCAATTCTGTCATTCTCCCCATTCATTGCCTTTTTCCATTTGCTAGCAGTATTGGGGGCAATATGGGCAGAGAGCCAGTCCCGAGCAAGGGTTGAACTCCCTATCCCTTCTAGCTTTTCACCCCTTCCTCCCTGTTGCATTGCGTACTCAGTGTGGTTGAAAAACCTCAGCCAAGGCCATGCAACTAAGCTAAGCCTTGGCCTAACCAGTTTCCCTTCATTGAGTGCAGTGCCATTCCCCTCTCCCCAGAAAGCCAGAACAATTCCTCTGCCCTCATCATGCCTGACATCCCTCACATGGGTCCTATCTAGTCTCTTAGCATATTAATTACTCCCAATTCCCCATAGTTTTCCATGGTTACGACCACTAGTCCAACCTCCTACGTAACATACTGGTTGCCCTTTGCTACCCTCAACCTCTGATGCCGAGCTTCTGCCTACCTGAACACACCGACTAGCCTCACTCATCTCATAGTATGCAAAGCCCAGGTTCCCATCACCACCCAAGGTCCACACAGCCATAAGCAAGGTCAAATCTCGACAGGCTCAAAACAAAGATGCATAGCCAAATTAGTGCAGCTCAATGCCTCCTCCATTTCCCCCTACATTTTCCCTAATTACCCTTCCTGAGTATCTCCCTCTCGCCCCAACAAGAATCAAACCAGGTCGACATTACAAAGGAGGTGAAGAGCCAAGCTACATACCCGTTTCTGCTCCAAGGTTGATGTTGTTGTTGTCGTCGCCTCCCCTCTCTATTGTTCCAGCTCCTTTCTCCACAAGTCAAATTACAATTCTTACCCATCTGTTTCGTCTTAATTTCTATACATCCCACCTTTCTCGTGTCATCTCTGCCACCTTTCCCACCACCCTTGCATGTAATCATGCCAAGGGCCACCACACCCATCACTTTGAGCTTGTGGGGAGTGGTGGTACGTAGATCACCTGTACTCTTCATTACTACCTGCAGGCACTTCCATCCTCTGGCACGCACCCAGATCGGGGTGTTACAGGTAATTCACTATTGTTCTATACATGTTAGCTAAAAAAAATAACTCATAAAAGACCATTACTTTATGGAAGAGACTCAAATTAAAACACAACACATTCTTAATCTTGCATTCAAAATAAGCACCTCAATTCAATCACAAATTCTCGTTCGTAGCATAGAACTCTAGCCTCCACTTTCGAATGAACAATTTGATTGTGGTAGTTTCTTCAATACAATATTTGACAATGCATTCGTAGACAATAGTTCATCGACTTTAAACTTTTTATCTAAATATAAATATGTGGTAAAAAATATCCCAATATCTCTTTCACCACATATCTCATATATCTGAGGGTTTCTAGAAAATAATCTCAAAGAGTTGAAGAAGCCTTTAAATCCCCTCACATCCTTCACATTTTCATTCATTGCACTTGATCTTCCACGAACTTGTAAAGCTCATGCTCACTCTCCATGATCCTTTGTTAAGGCAGAGGAGGTAGCGACCACTCTAGCATAAAACTTACGTTGTGACTTTTCCTTCAAGAATTCTTTAGGATCTTCAGATTCAACAACACATGCAAAACTCCATGAATTTCTTTCATGTGATCATAAAATGCATTGAAGATGTTCTTCCTGCTCACAGCTTGCTTTCTACTGTGATCCCCCTGGAGGTCTTTTGCACCATGTTGATTTTGGAAACCACCTCTCAACGCATGATGTAAATCAATATATTTATTGCCAACAAGGGATCATACTCTCAAGCCTCAAATTTGCTCAATAAGGCCACAAAAATAGTGGCTCAATCTATTCAACAAAGTAGGTTAACCTCCACTATGATACCACTGTTAAAAACACAATTTGGTGGAAAATGAAATCAACTTTATTATCATGACCACACAAATGATGTACATAGTGTATATATAAATACAATATGAAAACCATTGACTCAGTGTCCATGTTTTCTTGAACTTTAATAACTACACACCATAACACACACTAACCCAAACTATAATCCTGAAAATTAGGTATTTAAAAAACTCATAATTTACATAATATCTCAAATCAAAACAATAACCAACTGAATCGGGCATTCAATGTTATTAAATTTAAATAGAAATAGTTTTTAATAATTTATTCAATTATTAAAAATTTATTTATTTTATTACAAATAATATTTTACTATATTTAAATATCCCGTAAAGAAAAGACCTATTCACACGTAAATTGTATTTAAAAAATTATTAAATTTAAAAAAATTAATAATACTGACTTTATAGTTTTTCACATAAATAAATTTTAATACATGTGTGTATTTCTATAAAGTAGTGCTAAACACTAATTTCTAATAAATAAATGTTTAATGTTATTGTGAATCAACCATATCATTGAATTTTATTATATATTCATATTCATAAATTAGTATAATTTATATTTTCTCCTTTTAGAATAGGTCAATATTTTAAATCTAATTTTACAAAAACATTAAAATTTTATTTATGTATATTGTTTTCATTTTTTAAACGAATATTTATGTGTATTAAATTTTTAATATTTTGTTAGATATATTCATTAGCATCAATACAAATTAATTATAAATTTTGATATTATAGCTAGTTAAGAAATTTAAAGTTTTAATTGCAGATTTTAATATATTTTGATATTAATACTCATTAGTATTTAAAATAGTATTTTTTAATATATTATTGTGTTTATTTTTTTAGAGTGAGAATGAAAGTGTTTCTTCTATTTACAAAAATATTATGATTAGTCATATTTTAGCCAAGTTATATTGTTTTATTTTGGAAAAGAAAATTAGCTTTTGGCTTGAAAGCAATGGTAAAAGAGCGAAAGACCAATTTGGGTTTAGGAGATATCACTCAAATGTTGACCATCTTTATACAATAATATAATTGATCTCTTTTTTTGTTTCGTTGACTTTATAAAATCTTTTGAGACCATTCCTAGAATAAAGCTATGGAAGAGGTTAGAGGAGATAATGGTTCCTTTTGAGTTGAGGGTTGTTGTGACAAGATTGTGCGAGAATGTTTTTTCCAAGATTAAGACCACTTAGGGTTGGTCGAAAGAAATTAAATGTAATATTGGAGTCAAACAAGGGTGTCTCTTATTCCCTACCCTTTTTGGCATATATATTGATAAGATAGAAGAGTATTTCAAAAATGCAAGTTGTGTTGGTCCCATAATCATTGATATGGTCATAACTCTTTTCCTTTATACTGATGATATTGTTCTTTTTGAAATGAGTAACTACGATCTTAGAGAGAAAATAAAAATCCTCTAAGTTTTTTACTCCAAGATGGATATGATTATAAATATCGACAAAAATATAAAGGCATGATAATTAAGTCCAGAAAGATCATCTATCATACTTTTATTTATGATAACATCTCCTTGGAGGAAGTTCCTTCATACAAATATATGGGAATCAACATCCATCATAAGCTAAAGTGGAATTATATACCATGAAAAGGATAAATGGAGGTTGGAAGGTTTACTATGGACTCCAAAATGATAGTAACTTTATAGATCTTTCAAACTTGGATAAGAAAAAAAATCATATATGATACTCTCGTTACTCCTTTTATTTTACCTAGATGTGAGGCTTGAATTTGTTGTATATCGAGAATTCATGGAGGATGATTGAACAGATCCAAAAGTAATTTATAACCTACAACACTACGCTATCTTCCTAACTGAAGAAAGCATTTATGTTAATTTGGCAGCTCAGGCAAAAGTTCCCTCCAGTGGCCAATCTTCTTTATCAAGGAAGACCCCTTTTATCCCTTGGATGGATATAAATACAAGTCAAGTGACCCTATTTTGGAGATAATCATCAAACATTCTTTTTTTATCTTCTTTGGTTTTGGCTCGCACAGGTCCAAAATTGGGTCACGTGGAATTTTTTCATACAGGTTCGAAATTACAGTGTCCGAAGCCCACACATGTGATTAGGTATTTTAGTTCGCAGCTACAGGGTTGCCATTGGAAAATTTTTGCTACAACTACATGCACGCAAGCCTCTATGTGCATCTATAAAGTTTTAGTTGCATGCATATCTCTCTCTCTCTCTCTCTCTCTCTTTGTGCCTAGGACCTAGGGATTCATTTGATAGTTGACTACATATTTCAACTGTTGACTGTAGATTTCAACAATTGACCATAGATGATCACAATTGACCATAGGCTTATGAATCATGGTTTTGACTAGTATTATTTCTTGGTTTATCTCTGGGATATGATTTGGTTAATTTTTCTATATAACCTTGTGAATGAAAAAATGGATTATTATACTCTCTCTTGGTTGAACATTTTATAACAATATAATAATAAGTAGAATTTGAATGGGTTTTCCCCCTTATGGGGTTTTTCCCTGGTCTCCAACCAATCTTGGTGTCTCTATATGTGAATTATTGTCTTCTATTGTTCCTTTATGTTCAACTGCATTGATAATAATATTGCTCTTTCTATATAATTGCATAAGTTTCTAATGATGTTTAAATGTTGTGGGATGAATTCAACATGTAAATAATGAAATGCAATTATAAGAAAATGAATAGTATAGCTCTAAGGAAAATTAACTTGGTACCAAAGTTGGGCTAAAGAAAAGCCATTGAGATCACCCTTGTGAAGACACCTTTGAAGGAAGAAAGTGAAAATGGAGGAGACCTAAAAGAATGCTAGGGTTTGAAGGAAACCCTAAACAGTCTAGTTATTAGGGTTTCATGGATATCATGAGTCTAAGGTTTGGAAGAAACCATAGGATATGACAAAATCTTGAATTTTGCAGTCTTGAAGCCCTACCATGATCAATTAGAAGTTGTTCTAGCACTTGTGACATATTTAGTGTAACCCTAGTTGGGCTAGTCTCAATTAGGTCTTCTTGATGATAAAATCACTAGGAATATTGAAGGATGGATAATGGACAATATTAAATTTTGAAGTTTGTTTTAAAAGGGAGATGATAACCTCTCATTAAAAATAATTACCCTTTAGATTTATGTTATTTCTTTATGATACTAGACTTCTTGTTTTGATTGTTTCTTAGATTTATATTTTCGCTATGACACTGGCCCTCCAAATTTTTTGCCTAAATTATAGAGCCTACATAAGCCATCGTTTCAAGCCCCCTAGTGTCATCACATTGTTTGATTTGTTATTTGTGTATTTTCTCCTAGTTCTGCATCCTCTTACGTCAATGTTTCCTAACTGTCATCTCCTAACCCTTAGAAGTTCTTACGTTATCTATTCCATGGTTAGGTGAACTCATGACTTGCCTTGACAAATAAATTTTCCTTTTCACCATACACATACTAGAAAAATACTCAAAAACATAGAAAAAGTAAACAAAATCAAGAAAGTCACCTTTAAAGGTAAAAGTGCACTCCAATTTGGTGAAGACATGTGCTTGTGTTGAGCGCACTTCTTTAATCTGAAGAAGTGCACCCTCCTTAAGCTCACAACTTCATGCTGAGCAAGTGTACCATACCTGGGTGCACTCCTTCATGCTGAAGACATGCATTCTTCTTGGGTGCATGCATGAGCTTCATGTTGCATGTGTGCACTCCTAGGAAATAGGAGCCCACTTAACTTCCCTCAACTAATTCTTTCACTCATCGACAAGTGGCGATCATGCATGAATCAGTTTTACATGCAAACTCTTTTAAATCAACCCAGATAATCTTTCATTTGCGTAAGCATTCTTATCTTAGTTGAGCACACAACTGTGGATCAAGAAAATTCTCATCAACCAACATTACAAATAAATCTTCCATGTGAAATATTTTCATTTCCTTTCATGGTTTCATTGTGATTCTTGCTTTTCCTATTGTTGTTTCTTTGTTCTTTAGTTTCATTGTTGGAATTTCTATACAACCTTCATTCTGAAAGTGTTAATTTGTTATCACATGCAAAAAATCTTCACATTATTCAACCCTTCATATTCCACCATGAATGCAACAACAACTATATAAGCTTGTAGATCCATATTATCATCATTCTTATCATGAAATATTGTTTTTAAACTTATTTCTGAGCTTCTAACAGGGAGAGCACACTTCTAAAACTCGAAGCCAATCAACTTTGAAAATTGTGCCAAAAATAACCAACTTTTCCTGTTGAGTTCACTTGTTCACCACAAAGAACTATGTGCTCCCTTGTGTGCATGAGCGCACTACAAAGCCTTGAATGATCCTTGATCTTCCTTCTTGATTTGAAAGTGCACCCTCCTTGTTTGCTTTCCTATTTTCTTATGCATGCAAGATATTTTTTTCTCTTGTTAATATATTTTAATGATCAATTACCTTTGATGGATCTCTATACATTATTTTTAAGTATTGTTGCATAGTTAGTTTACTTTAAGCTAATATTGTCATTATGAGTGTGATGCCACAAACAGGTGTTGGAGGTACAAGTATTTTCACCCTTTCATCATCAGTTGGAGCCATGCCCCCCTATAAAATGGCCTCCATATAAGTATTAGAAGAAATCGTTGAGGAACCTATTGAAGTTACAAAGCTAACCATTCCAATATATGGAGATACATAGTGCTTTATTGATAAGACTAAAAAGGTCACATGGATAGAGACATACAACACATTCATGAAGAAAAATTTTGTTGAGAAATTGGGGGACTTGGAAGTGTACATCAAAATTAAGAGTTCTTGGATGCAGAGGATCCCATGTAGATTCCCTCTCATCCCTTGTGCAGAAGTGATTGAGTGGATCATTACAAACATGGATGACTCTTATCTTGTGCTTCACAATGAAAGTGGTGGTCAACTCACCACTTATTATAGATAAGACATGAAAACATACTACAAGATGATTAGGCCCACATAATATGAAAATAATGACTTCTATACTAGATGGGATGACCGCAACACAAGTGACATTATTAGGTCCTGGTTTGAGAGTCTACTAATTTATCCATCACCCATTCACAATTTATTCAACAAAGATCCTCAGAGATGTATATCAATATCCAATAGCCATGTGTTGTCAGTTGCATGGGTGCATGAACATTGAATTGTTTGAGTAAATCAGGATATATATGCTAAATATGGTGGTAACTCATGGAAGAGTATTTAATTGGGCAGATATATTTTTTAGAAAATTATATATTACTAAGCAATGGAACACATAAAATATTGCAGAAATATAAACACAGGAAACACACAAAACAAGAGAGACACAGATATACGTGGTTCACCCAATTTGGGCTACGTCCACCTCGAAGAGCCAGTCCTTCCTTTCTATTATCCAGCAAAATGAAGAGACACAACCTACAGCAAAGCTGCTGTAATATCCTCTGTTTTCTCTCACAGTCTCACCTCTCTGTTTCTCTCTCACACAGAATACACATCTATCACCGCCTCAAATACAATGCCCTCATACAAAGAGAGGGGTTGCCTTCTAGGGAAAAAACCCTAAGCTAAACATAAGTTCTACCGTCAGATCATCCGCCTAATGAACGACTCAGATTGACTAGAAATTACTATACTTTTACAAGGAAAATTTACATCTATTTTTAGCTTCGAGGGCGCTGCCCCCGAGCCCCCGGACCCCCCAGCCGGGGG
>APFE030117606.1:66759-113738 GCA_000404065.3 Pinus taeda
AATTTTTCTTTCCATTTTTCTTGCTAACCTGAATGCCTTCTCTAATGAATCAGGTTCCCAAAGGCGAACATCATGTTGGATATTGTTGGGTTGTGTTATATTCTTTCTACATAGTTAACAGGGGGTTTGAGGGGTACCCAAAACCCCACTTTATGGGGTCCGGGGCAGCGCCCCAGAAAATTTTGGTTTTGGACCCTATGTTAGGTTGGGCGGACCCACCTATGGTTTTGTGCATGATTTTCACACATGTTTTTTGGACGCTATGGTTTTCGGTCCATGGTATTGGACGTGATGGTTTTCGGTCCATGGTATTGCATGCTTCGGCATGTATAAATATGTATTGTAACATTGAAAGGAATATAATGAAAAATCAAGCTGGTAGTCTCGGTTTTGGGATCCAGGGGAAAATCTCTCTGCATATGTGTTTTTATGTGTTATGTTCTCGCATTGTTTATTTTTCTGTGATTTAGAATTCGTATGCAGGTAATTTCTGTACAGGGTTAAAACCTACAATTTTGAAGATGGCAGCTTTTACTGCTTGCAGCGTGTCATCAACAGTATCTAACCATTGGTCTTCAAATGTGAATGTTAACAAAAATCCCTCACACAAGACATGCCATTTGCCCATACCATGTCGGAGTTCTGTCTCAGTATACCAATTCATGGGTATAACATACAGGGTATGGTAGAATAAGTGTACCCATTCAGGCTATGGTTCTTCCCCATAGGCCTTGGTCCATTTTGCGAGGTGTGTGCGTGGGTCATCTCGTCCATCGAATTTATCTTCTATCCATAGTTGTGGTTTCCCAAATCGTAGGCACATCATCCTTCTACATCCGTGCCAATTCTCAAAATTTCCTTGGTGTGTTCCCCACCAGCACGCAAGTGTTGCATGCAATGCCCACCTCAATGCATCGAACCACTGTTGTTCTAGTACTATGCTTTCAAACTTGCTCAAGAATTCATCCATCACTGTCAATCCATCATATGTTGGCATATCTTGGGCCTATGCTGTTACACAATGCAATGATATAATCATCATGTTGCAATTCAGCGATGTTACTTCATTCAAATGATTGTGCCAGCACTCAACTTCTTCGTCTGAATCTGAGGTGTAGGAACTTGTGCGCTCCCATGAGATACTTCCATCTGTAGTCGGATTCACCTAATCTTGATCCCATGTAGTTATCTTATAAATACAATCTAGCTCATCATCGCTTCCATCATCGCACACAGGTTTAGTGTAGCACACTCCTTCGGCTAGGTCTAGCAGGACTACTACGCATAGGGAATTTTTCTCAAATATCATCTTCCGCTTCTTCAGGTTGATGACTCCATTCATATCAGTGGCCTAGTCTATTCCTAGCAACACAGGATAAGGATTGTTGTCATCGACAATCTCTGTTACTTCAAAGTCAAGTTTGTCTATGTGCTCACGCCTTCGATATCAACTGTTACCCCTTGCAAAATCCCCATGGGCAAAATCTTCTGTTGGTTCACCATTCCTAATTGAATAGGGGACCACTATAATGTGGGCCTGCCCATATGTTCCCATGTTTTCTTCAGTAATACATTCGCGTCCGAACCTAGGTCTAGGATTACCTGATCCATTTCATACTCACCAATCTGCGTAGTCAACCTCATCTCCCTTCTAGTGCGCAATGTATGCTTCCCCAATTTCTGGACTACACGCAATTCTCTTGACCCTACATACCTGGTGATTAACTCCTGTAGTCCCTTAACTACCTTATTGTTGCATAGCAGTTTCACGCATGTCTCCAAAAAGGTAGTAAGCATAGAAGGACCCATACCTGGCTCTGGTTGATCCTTACTACCTGAGGTGGAGGCCTCCGCAAAGCTCTTCTTAGCATCCATGAACATCTCCTTTGCGCATTCTAAGTCAAACTCAGGTTCCTTTGCAGGAGCCTTGCGGACCTATGTATCTTCCTCAGACTGCTTCCCCTTATCCTCCCCAGTGGTAACACCGCTTCTGAGCATCATGTTCACATTTGGGTCTTCTTCACATGGTTTAGACCTCATCATTTGAATACTCTGAGTCGGAGGAGGCTGGAGTATCCCTTTCTCACGCATCTATGTGATCAACGTAGGACAATCTACTGCTTCATGATCAAATTGAGCACAGTATGAGAAAGATATTCTTGTCGGTTGGTACAATCATGGGTGTATTGCCCTAGTCCTCCGCAATTGTAGTAAATTAACTATTTGCGACCCCTTCCTAGTCCCATTCCTCCTCGTCTTCGACCTCGCCCCTAAAATCTAGTGTGCACCATCCCCACAGCTGGGTCAAGGCCTTGAATTTTTGTTTGCATTCTATAGGCTTGGGTTCGATCCATCATTAACTCGTAGCTGCGACAAGTGCGCTCGTCATGGCCTACCGACCTACAAAAATTACAAAAAAACTGTTGGGGAGTATGTGTATACTTCTGAAACAAATGACAATTATCTATCATGTGTTTTCCTCCTATCTAATAGATCGCACACCATAATGTGGGTGTCACACTTGGCCCTTCATGTGCCCCTGGTCTCAATGGCTTTGGCCCCCCTCCTACCAAGTAGTTTGTGAATACTAGGCAGTGATCCTTGTCATGGCCCTGGCCTTTGAATTTTATGCACCATATTTCCTCGCGCACCTCCGGCCACGGTGCCTTATCCTGCTTCAAGCTCTGCATTTCCAAGCAGATATTTTGTAGTTGCACGTGGATTGTTGAACTCCCAACCCCGAATCTTGTATCAGTGTTTCATGCAACCTCATCGCCATTTCCAATGCTTCGGCCTGGGTGGAAAGTTTCTGTTGTGACAGCGCTATCCTCAAGTGAAGTGTTAGGGATGCCACAAACCATGCATGATGTTGTGCATCTGTGAGCATCATATTAGCTTCGCAGATCGTACTCTTCAGTTGCTGATCCAGATCCTAGGGGGTCTCGTTTGGAAGCATCGTGATCTCCTTAAACCTGATGATTGACTGTGTTTTTGATTTCAACCAACTAAATTCTCTGTTCAAAGCATTCTAGATCTCTACTATCCATGTGTTTGGGTGGTCAATAGAGTGCTTGATATACCACGTCAACGCATGATCCTATAGTTCTCTCACCAATGTAGCCTTCTTAATGTTATTGTCCATAACCCCTTGCACTTCCCATACTGCTCTTACCACCAACCAGAACTGGTCCGGATCCTCATTCCCTACTCCTCTGCATACGGGTAGCTTGATCATGCTCACCATGCTGAACTGTAGGGTTGGTGGAGGTGGAGTGGGTGGATATGGAGGTGAAGGAGGTGAAGTGGGTGGTGGCATGTGTGGAGGTGGTAACTGAAAAATGCATTGTCTTATCAAACTAACTGCACTTCTCGGAGAGACCCAAGTGAGCTCTTCCTCGCTCTCTCGTGAAGGTAAAATTAAGGGACTGTTTCCTAATTCCCGCTACTTTTGTAGATCTCTCCGCTCTGCATCGCTCCAAACATTAATGTATTCCCATAACTTGCTTTCCACATAATAGCATCTTAATCTAGGTATTCAAGGATTTAATGTACTCACCTAGTAGTCCCTTGAGAAAATGTCCTTCTACTTCGCTATAGCTCATGGTCATGTCTATCGCAAACTTCGTGATAAATCCCCCTATTATCCGGTTGAGCCAATGGTCCACAGCTCGCACGATCTTATCTTTTGATACCTCTAGTATGCCTACTAACTTCAGAGTCCACACTATCAGTTGGTCGAGCTTACACCTTCCCTAGCTGTCGGTTAACCTCGTGATGCACTCATATAGTTCAAAAGGAAAGGATGTGAGAAAATCTCATGGATTTCTATATACACGCAACGATCTAGCCACCTTTTCTTGGATACCTGTAGAGTTTTTTTTTCTTGTGTCACAAACTCGTGAATATTCTTGTCCAACCACTCTTCAATTTCCTTCTTTGTTGGGTTCCAGTGGCATGACATTAGACATCCCTTAGGCAGATACTAGTCCCGGCAACGGAACCATTTGTTGGCTATGTGGGGCCTGACCTAGGTTCAGCAGTGAGTTTAGCCAAGAAAACCTTGGTACTACTAGCCCTTTCTACAACAGTCCGAGGAACACGGATTGAGGTCTTGCCTGAAGTAGTATGGGAGGGTGCTAGAACCGAGTTTCCACACCCTAGGGATGTCTTTGATGAGGGTTTTGGAGGTTTGCGATCCTAATCTGTGCGCTCCTCTACTCCACGCAACTTCCTATTCTTCAAAACCCGTGTGCACCTTTGTGAATATAGTATTATTCCGATCTGATCCTTACCATGCTATTATATTAGTGCTTAACTTAGTTTTTGCGGACCCAATATTCTTATTACTTATTCAACTTTCAGATTAGCGTGTGTACTCAAAAACAATATAAATGCATAAAGATAACCAGGACATAGAAATATAGTTCTCCAAATAGACGCACAATATTATGAATCAATCTTATCTTTATTAATACTCAAGTTCAGTTATAGACCCACCTCTGCCCTACGCACTCAGCTACAGACTCTACTAGGCCTCTGGGCACTCAGCTGCAGAGCCTCTACCTACTACTATGACCCAATAACTTCAAGTTCACTTCTATCTTCTAACCATGCCTTCACTTCTCTCTATTACTTGTCAAAACTAAGACTAACTTTACACTTAGAGCCTCGCTCTATTTATACAATCCCATGGTCTGCGGAACATGGGTAGGCTGACCTATTATACATTAAATTACATTATTTTAGGGTGTACAACCCTTGACTCTTGTGCTTTGTGCCTACATTTCGCGGGGTATTTACATTACACTTGACCAAAACTCGGGCTTCAAGCCCCAAAAACATGCTATGGGGGATCTGCTGCCCAATAATGTTCCGTATGTTGGACCTGAACCGATCACCGAACTAGAAGATCAATATACTAATGAAGAAATAATTTTTCTTTCACATCTCTCCCCCAATGATGATTCCTCTTATCTTATCAATCAAGCATATTCAAATCTAGATATCTCATTAGTCTATCTCTTACCCATTAATCAAATTGAAATTTTTGACAACCATGGCCGTGATGGTTTCCTTTTATCTGAATTATATGTGAAGAATTGTTCGAGTGACATGGATGGACCTTTGTTTATACATGAAGATTTAGATTTATAGGAATTCCAATTGGATTCTGAAGCGACCATTGAAGATTTTCTTTCAGGTATGACTCCTTTTGATAAAGAAGATAACATGCTTGTCATTGAGGATTTTTGTTGTAATATTGAAAATTTATGCAATCAACCTCAAATATTTGAATTTCATGATTCAAATAATGATTCTAATTTTGATAAGCAGTTGAACGTGCCTTCTTGGAATCCAAAATTAAGTTAGGTGAGTAGGACACTTCAACCTACGTTGATGGTTATCTTAGGTTCCTGTCACCATGATAGTATTTGTGATTTCGGTTAGTTCATTATTCTTTTGCAAATTTTTTTTGTTAATTTCATCACATGAGATGTCATCTCTCTCTTGAGGGATGCTCATTTTCTTCAAGTAAATTTTTTCAACCTTCAAGGAAGAAGGTTTAATTTGATTATTAAATTTCCACCTTTGCATCCCATCTCAAGAAAATATTTAATTTGTTATGTGGAAATAGTGAAGGATATTAATGAATATTTTACATCATCCATCAAAGGATTTCACTTGCACGACAACATGGATTTTGTTCAACCTATTAATGTCGGTTATGACATAGATATGTCCTTCCTCATTATTTCTTATCTAATTTTCCCTAAAGCTTGTTTCCATGATCCTACCTCAGACTCATTATAAGAGCCTTTTTAGTCCAGACCCATGTCTCATGGCTTGTACTTGCATGTGCTTCATTGAGTCTTGTATGGTCATAGACCTGGTGATTATTGCTATTGTGGAGTATGTTGTTTGGTAGGGAGTTGAGTGCGACACACCATTGTGATTCCACTTCTTGTTTTTATGTGTCAGTGCATATGTTTGCATTGTTTATCATTTTCAATGCACTACACTTTATTTGGGTTATACACAATCACATCCTTTGACCTTAAAGGCCGAGAGAAACTTCTATGGCTCCATTGGAAATTCCACTTCACATGACCTGGCCGTGTAATGTTTAGTTTAGGGTAGGATACGTTACACTTAGTTAGATTCATTGCATGAATATTTTGTATTTTCATTTTTCTTGTTTTGATTATTTTTCTTTTATCTGGTCTTGAATAAAGTTGGTTTTGGGCTACGAGATGATGTGGCTTAACTTTTGTGAAAGGAAATTTGTAGTAACATGAAACCCTTAGCTTATTTCTTACCATATTTTTTCTTTTGCTTTACATCCTTCAAGTCAATGATTATCCAATGAAAACTATGATCCTGCAACTAGGAAGCTGTATGAAAACTATGATACCCACATCTATTTAGGATTATCTCTCTTACATTCAGTCATAGTTATGAATAGTGTGTTCTTGGTTATCTATTTGAGTAGAGTAATATAAAGGGAAATATTTTAGTGATCAAAGAATTAGAGGTCTAAAAGCTATCTCTAAAGGAATAACTTATTATGCTCTCAATAAGTTAAGATCCGTCTTCTTCCTGTTGAAAACTAATAAGTGCATATGCATAGTACTATTGAAAAGAAGGAAAAATATAAAGGGTGAAAGAAGAGAAAGGCTTCCTACATAGGGAGGTGAAGCAACTAACTTCGCCATGATACTTTCGAGGCTCATTGGTAGTGAAGCAATGTTTGTGTTCCTAAAGATACTCCATAGGGATACTGTCCAGGCTTGCTATTAGTGGAGAAATGTTAGAGCTCTAAAACTCAAAGTTTGATTTTTTTTTACTTCTCATACTATATTACCCTTACTTACATCAACAAGATAATTATATGGATTTCTTTATGTTGTTTTATGCCAAGTAATGGAACAGGGAAGAATATATCTTTCACCAGGTAAAAGTGGAAATCTAATGTAACTCACTGACTAAATCAATACTTCCTAGAGAATTGAGACTTTGCTCATAAATGAAACCATTTTAGAGAAGCTAGGGTTCTCCTAGTGTGTCACCATGTGTTTTCACTATGATAATGACCCTCCAAAATTTCTTCCTAAGTCAATTCTAGAGCCTACATAAACCATCATTTTAAGCTCCCTAGTGTCATTTCAAGCCCCCTAGAAAAATTCCTTTTTTCGATGCACACACTAGAAAAACATTCAAAATCATATAAAAAGTAATCAAAATTAATAAAATCATCTTTAAAGGAAAAAAAAAAAAAAACTCTAAGTTAATGAATACATGCACTTGAGTTGAGCACACTCGTTTGTGCTGAAGAAGTGAACCCTCCTTTAGAGCACTCCTTACTGCTAGGCAAGTGCTCACTACATGAGTGCACTCCTTCATGTTGAAGCCATGCACTCTTCCTGGGTGAATGCATGAGAATCTTGTTACATGTGGGTGGACTCATAGGAAATAGGATCCCACTTAACTTCCCTTAACTAATCCTTTCACTCATCGACAAGTGGTGATAATGCATTAGTTAGTTTTTCATGTAAACTCTTTTAAATTAACCCAGTTAATCATTCATTTTCATAATAATTCTCATCTGATTTGAGCGCATAGACGTAGATCAAGAAACTCTTCATCAACCAACATTACAAGTAAGCCTTTCATGTTAAAAATTTTCATTGCCTTTCACGATTTCACTGTTGCTCTTGCTTTTCTTGTTGTCATTTATTTGTTTTTCAGTTCAATTGTTGGCGTTTTTGTTCAATCTTCATTTTGCAAGTGTTAATTTATTGTTGCATGCAGAAACTCTTCACATTCCTCCACACTTCATATTCAATTGTTTTCTTCACTTGCTTAAGCATATGAGCACATTAAAAAGCCCTGAATGATCCTTGACCTTCCTTCGTGCTTTGTTAGTGCGCCCTTATTGTTAGCATGCCTATTTTCTTAGGCATGCAAGTAATTTTGTGTTGTTGATGATATATTTTAATGATTAGTTACCTTTGATGGCTCTTTGTACATGATTTACAAATATTGTTACATAGTTAGGTTACTTTAAGCTAATCTTGTCATTATGAGTGTGTTGCCACAAACAGGTGTTTGAGCTACAATTATTGTCACCCTTTCATCTTGTTGGAGCCATGCCTCCTCATAAATTGGCCTTCAAAGAAGTCTTACAAGTAAGAACTGAGGAACCTATTGAAGTTACAATAATTGTAAATTAGGATGCATAAGATTGCATGCAGATTCCCTATTATCCCTTATGGAGAAGTGATTGAGTGGATCATTACACACATGGATGACTCATGTCTAATTCTTCATAGTGAAAGTGGTAGTTGGATCACCATTTATTATGGAGAATACATGAAAACATACTACAAGATGCCTAAGCCCATGAAATATGTAACTACTGACTTCTACACTAGATGGGTAGATTGTTGGCATTATGATACAGGTATCGTCCTTGATGGCAACTCACTCAGATGAAATATCACAATATAGAAGGTAAACGGTAAAGAATTATAGATTAGTCTTCTAAAAATGAAGAAAGAGAAGTATACACAGGTTCATCATTGACCAAGCTACGTATACACGTAGGTACACTGTAAACAAGTCGCATATATGTACGAACACACTTTCATAGAAGGAAAAGTGCGTATACATTTGAAAACTAAGTTTCTGGTTCGAGGTATTTGGTCCATGGTATTTTGATCCATGGTATTGGTCCAAGGTATCTGGTCCGAGGTATTGACCCTAGTATTTGGTCGAAGGTATTGGTGCTAAGTGGTTTTGGTCCATGGTATTGAAAAAGGCCTAAAAACTATAAAAGGAGGAGAAGAGCATTAGGCCAAGGTGTGCAAGTATCGAATATCTGATGAAGTGTGAGACCTAGTATGCAGGGTATTGGGTTATGGTGCATTGTTGGATCTGAATCAAGGATGAACCTTAGCAGATGATGAGGGATTAGATCTAATGATAGATTGAGATCTTAAGGTGTAAAATTAACTATCATCATGTGTTCTTTCTCATGTATACTCTAGGTCTGAATACTAAAGCATATAGTATTTTGTAAATGATATGATCTAGGTATAACTAAAGTCTGGAGTAGCTGCAGAACTCTGAAATTATATTTGCAGATGTATACACTGGTTTTCTTTGAGAAAAGCACATATACACGTAGGTTTGACACATGGAAGTAGAGTATACCTTATAAAATATGTTTTACTTGCTTCTGTTTGTTGTTGCAGAGTTCTGGGTTCTAGCTTGGGTTCTGGTTACTGTATTCTGGTGACAGTATTTTTAATGATCGGACTGATGGGTTGTCAAAGTGATTGATTGATTCGGTTGTGGTTGGTTCAAAAGGTGAATGATTGATGCAGATATATTTGATGATTGAATTACAATTATGATGTTGTTGATGGATCCAGTCTGAAAATTCATGAAACGTGGTCCTTGGAGGAAGAGAGAAGGTCATTGCCTTCTGTAGGATGGTGCCCACATACCAGCAATCATATCAGCTAGTACAAGCACTAGGGGGTTGTAGCTCCCTTCCAGTAGTAGCTAGAAAATGAGAGAAGGTTCCAGCCTTCTCTAGGCAGAAGCCTACATACTGGTATAAGACTGCACCAGTACAAAATTGTAAACAAAATTTTCTGATTATTAAAAGAAGACAGAGACGACAACAACAAGTTGTTTTTACCCACATTGGGTTTCCACCTTATATCTTGGTTTTCATGTGTGATGCTCATGCTTTATTCTACTTTTACTACACTATCTAATTAATATATAACATACTAGTTAAAGCTCAATACATGATAAATTGGGTAAATCAAAAGTTCTCTGCATATATGCTGGTTGCTTTAATAACAATCGCGTGTACACGCTGGTTCACTTAGCTAAAGTAGCGTATAAAAATATACCTATGGAAATGAAAAATTATTGAGTTACTTATACTGATTCACCCCCCTTCTCAGTATTATTTCTAACATCGACCTCACCCTAAGTCACAATATCTTATCTTGGTGTTAAGAGCCTGCTAATTTTCACCATTACACATTCACAATTTATCCTACTAAGATCCTCAGAGATGCATATCAATATTTGATAGCCATGTGTTGTCAGTTGCATGGGTGCAAGAACACTGAAGTGTTTGAGTAAAAGTAGATATATATGCTAAATATGGTGGTAAACCGTGGAAGAGTCTTCAATTAGGAAAATATTTTGTCATTTGAGTTGCAACGTCATGTGGGGCAGGAAAAATTGTATTTGAGGGTGAACTAGGAACCAAAATTCTACATGTATGCATTTATTTTAGATGGAATCTATGCTTCGAGTAATGTACTAGAATTGGAACCATGAGAACAAGTTCCCAGTTTACTTTCACTACAGAGTGTTATCAGAATCAAGATTTAAAGGCACATATGATAAATTGAATGAGTACTTATTTGAAGTTATATTTCATATGATATTCGATATTGATCCTCCTTACATGAATGATTAGGTAAATGAGTCACTATGGGATATCACAGATTGGATTTCAATGCCTGACGAGACATACATCAAATGTTTTAGTTTCTAGATATCCCCTCATATCATGTCATGGTATGAGACCAATAAAGTTGTCATGCAGGAAGTAGAAAATTAGTTGGACAAGGGATTATCAAGAGTTATTCATAGGAGGAAGAAAGCCTCTTGGCCCACCTTCTTGTTGAGAATAATATTATTTGAGTTGAAGAGCTACAAGGGGATAAATGAAAACATACAAGAAATGGAATGTTTTCACTTCACCACTAAATACTTTCATGGATAGGATCCCCGGAGAGTGTGTGGGAAACATTGTGAAAGGATCAGTCATGGTACATGGTATTCTTCAATATCTATAGTAGAATATGAGAAGGTAAGCAATTGGTACAATGCAAACTTGAAGGCACATCCAAGGATGGAAACTAGTTCACCCCAAGATCCACTAGCTCAAGACTTATAGGTACAGGAGGAAGAACAAATAACCCCTCAAGTAAGGAAAGTAGCTCCCAAGAAGAGGATCATATATGATATGATAGGCAAGAGTAGCAAAAAGTGAAAAGTTCATCCTCCAAACATAGGAGTTATTCAAGCATAACAAGAGAGGAGAGAATCAGAAGAAGAAAAGGAGAAGAGGAAACAAGATGAGTTGATTCAAAAGAAAAAAGAAGAAGAAGAGAGGAGGATAAGGATAGAAGAAGAACAACAAAGGTAATATTAGGAGGAAGAAGAAACATAGAGATTGGAATGAGAAAATTTGACTTAGGATATAGAAGAAGAAGAGTTGGAGGAAAAAGATACCATTCAACCCATGGATGATGAGCTAGGTTCTCTAGAGGAACCTCCTCTCACAAGTGATCATCTTTAATTTGGAGACACGGGGATCACAAATCCACCAATATAAAATGTCATGGATGTATGCATTATCACATTTGATCCACTTAAAAGGAATATTGTGTAGAAGAGGCATAGATAATTTTTGAAATATCTGCATAATGTAGTCTCAGTTGCTACAGAGACAATGATAATTAACAATTCCAGAAGGAATACTTGGGTGGTCATGGAGGAAAATGTTTTTTTATCCACAATAGAACAAGATAACTTTTCATATATTTTGAGTGAGTCTAATGTTAGGCTAAGAAGAGAACTTGTTCTTGTAAACAAACAGGAGGAACATCTTGTGGCGGAGAATGAATGGTTGTCATAAAAAAGTTTCAATATTGTAGAATGGAAGGAAACTATGAAGGAACAACTAAGGCCAATGGAGGACACCATGGCGGGGTTATATGATGATATGATAATTATACAACAGGTGGCGGCTCCTCTTTTTGGCATATAGAAGAAAACACAGGGAGTGGTAAAACTCCTAAAAGTAGAAAACAATGCAGTTTACCATCTTCAAGACTGGGTTATTGTATCGAAATGGTCTGCAACATTTGGAAAAGAAAGATAGGATTTCTTCCGAAATCGAGAGAGTTTAGATAAGACTCCACATACAGAGCTACTCACATCTTTGAGCATAGTTGATTAGTAATATTTCTACCTATAATCAACTTCATAATGGTTTCAAGTCTCTAACAGAGAAGCATGGGATGCCCACAATAGGAACAATTGAAGCAAATAGAGGTAGAGAAGTCATCTTCTTTGAGATCATGAAATATATTGAATAGATCAAGAAAGAAACACAATAGGAAGGCTTGGAGGTAACCAAGGATATTATTCTAAAGTATGCCATTACACCAATTAAAGCCAATATGAAACTTTCCTAGATATGGAATAATGTACAGTCAAGCTCTAAGACCATATTGACTAAGGCACTAAAGGTGAAGATATTCTACTTAGGAGACTTTCCAGTTCAGGTCAAATCCATCTCAATGAAGTTTATAACATGGAACACTTACATTAAAATAAACTCCATGAGAAGGCAAATGATTTATCAATTTGATGAGAATTTGTCCAATTATTAGTTTTGTCTTATTAGGCCACCATTTCATATGTAATTTGTCTTATGTAATAAATGGCATGTAGAGAAGTCCAAGGGACACATTTGGAATGTCAATAGTCATGTATGGAATGTAATGAGTCATGAATAGAATATGAATAGCCATAGAAGTCAAAGAGGCATGAGAAGGCTCAAAGGTAATTGTTATTTGTTATAAATGGCTCCTCATAAGTCAAGCTAAGGGCTTGGATACTCAAAGGTCTTGCCTTGTCCTCTCTTGTAGTACATAGGAGATAGATCATTCTTTGGAGAAACAAGTTGTGACTTCACATTCCACTACCTGATATAGTGTTTCATTCATGTAATATTGTACTTGTGATATTTCAATCTTAATCAAAATATCTATGATTTGACACTTCTTCATACATGTACCATAGATATAGTAGGACTATTCTTGTTATGTTGATGATATATGTCACTTTAATCATATACTAAGTCAATAAACTAATTCTTTTCTTAGCTATTGTTTTTATTGAATAAGTATTGTTATGATTTAATGATTGTTTTTCATTACTTGGACTAATTTGTAGGTAATCAACAAGCCTTTCTCCTCCTTCCTGGGTCCCCCTTTAGGGTACTACTATTAATTTTCTGACTGGTGACTCGTTTTCCCTACAAGTTGTGGAAGTCTCCCTCAGACACCTTACATTGGGTGTCTCACAAATATCATACTTGTTGCCCCAAAGAGGTGTTGTGTTCTCCTGTGTATAATTGTATCCAAGGCATATATTTAAAACCTTTCCAATGGTGGCTGAACCATATGACCAGATGGAACTCCTACACCAAATAGTGTGAGGTCTAATTGTGACTTCACATTGGGGAGATCCTCTTACAATTCTGGCATCATCCAACACTATCAACACCTTCCTGCATGAATATACGAATGCTTCTAACCTCCATATATAGTGTCCCTTCTTGGTGAGATAGCTTTGATGACACTTAGAGAGGGTGATTTGAAAAAATGATATAATATTATGCGTGAGAAACTTATGTACATGCTTATATGCTATAGACCTGGTTTTGGTCACCTAGTTGTTGTGTGCTTAGGATAATATCTATAGTTGTGTGTATAAGAATTGATTTTGGTTAAGAAAATATTATTGATGTTTTCTCTTTTGGTATTTTAGTTTCGCAATATGTGTATGACATAAATGTTGATTCAAGATTGAGACACATAGATCCATGGATGATCATGGTTATATGGAACATATGGTTAATTATGATTTATGGATGATACATGATTTATATGATTATATATGTTTAATCTTGTAATGAGAAAGATGTGGCAGGTACATAGTTATTTGCAAACAAAGATGTTCAGATTATAAATGACTGTGGAAGTCATGATACATGATTTTTATGATTTTATATGCGTAATCTTGTATTGAGAAGGATGTGATATGGAATTTGGTTATTTTGAAACAAGGATGTTCAATTTTTAAATGGTTGCGGAAGTCATTTCTCTAGAACCAAAACGGTTGTGGAAGTCATGCATAATCTTTGGTAAAATGAGAATAAGTTAATTATGAAATTCATTGATTCCTTTGATCTATAAGATTGTGATGTGTGTAGGTCTTGGAACAAGGCCTTACCAACAAACCATCAGATGGGTATGAGCTCACAATCTATACCTTAAGGTGAACTGTGGAGTTTCAAAGTAGAGTAGATGAGAAGCCATGGAAATTACGGCGTGAAGTCCTAAATCCATCAAAGATAAAGACATGGAGTCTTGTATCTATAATAAAATGTTTAGGGTGTGGAGTCTTGAATGTTTAAAAATACCAAGGTGTGGAATATTGGATCTTTAGAGTAGATTAGGGCGCAGAGTCCTCAATCTACTAAGGCATGAATATGCATGCAATAGGGGTACGAAATCCCTATTCTTCGGAAGAGAAATACCACTCATGGGAAGCTCAAGGATGAATTTCCTTAATAAAACCTATTTTCTAACAATCCTAGAGTGACTTTCTAAAAATAGAAAGTCATGTCTAGCATCTCAAGCATGAATTTCCAAAAATAGTAAATCACCTTACAAAAATTGGAATTCAAGTATAGTTGAAGGAAAGTCACTTAAATTATCATTAATCAATCCTAATCGTTCAATCTCGAATTAATAGTCAATATTATTAATATTACTAATATTATTATTATCTTTTATGAGACTATGATAATATTATTAAAAGGGAATTACAAGTCATCTTCACCTCCTCAATCACTTCACACCTTTCTCCTTGATGACCATCATGGCTCTATGTAAATCTCTCTCTTTTAAATACATTACACTCTATTTTATGCACTCATCAAAGAATGGCATATTCCTCTTACACTCATTAAAGACATGTCATACAAGATTCCTCTTACGCTCTCTTTAATGCATAAGTTACACTCTCCTTAACTAAGGAATGCACACCTCTCCTTAATCGAATGACTTACACTCCTGTAAATGGAATGCAAGGCATGCATATTACTTCTCCTTTATGACAAGAATTTGTTGCTCCTCCCATATATGTGTCTCATGTATTCTCACTTGGAGGGGGGAGGGAGGTGCATTGTGATACCAAGAGTTGGAGAGATTTGAAAAATATTATGAGAGTGAGAGACTTGGATATTAGCCAATTTCTTTTGAAATGATTTTGAAATTCCTAATCTAGATTACTATGTAGCTCTACCTGGTGGAGCTGACCATGAGTGGTGTTGGGAGGAAGTGAAACTTGTCTTCCTTAGCTTGCCTTGGATATCTCTCTACTACTATATTTTGGTACTGTTTGTGAGCTCTTATAGCTCGGGGGTTCTAGGGGGAGAAGTTCTCCATGGATATGGTTGGGAGGAAAGCCAGATGGTTCACAATGAGTTGGTAAGGATATTGGATCAGGATCACAATCTCATTTGAGCTGGAGCATATTCCCATCTTTTTGGAATTATATAAATACACTGCCAGGTATGTTCATAGGCATTCTTGAAATTTTAGATTATTGTTAATTTAAAAGTGTTGTAGAACTTTCAAATTCATTGGAAATTGCTACTTGTGAGTGTTTATAGGATTTTTACAGATTTATTTATGAGCTAACCAATAATTAATGGCAACTATAGTTAAGAATGTACATGTAGGGGGATTAAAACAATAATTTGTTGCCAAAGCTTTAAGTTCTTTTTGTAATGAATTTTTGTCCATTTTAGGTTGCCATGAGTTGACTAAAATACCATATTATCATAAATTTGACTTTTTTTTCTCTCCATGTATAGTTGTAGATGAAGTTTTCACACTAACTATTTGACAGCGTGATAAATCAGATAGTAGGAATGTTTTTTGTTGTTGTTGTTTTAATAAATCACATCTCTGGAAAATTCTGTTACTTTTCCGTTCAACATCAGGGGGTATCCATGCCATTTGGCCATTTAAGCCCCCATTTGTTTCTAAAAAAGTACTTTGCAGAACCCAGATAAAAAATCTAGGCGATTTTAGAGATTATTGCTGTCAATTATATGCATTTCTTTTCGAGTTTTTGATGAAAAACTAAGATTGTTTAGTCCCTGTTTTAAGATGCCAACATTTGAAGTTTCCATTTCTGAATTTTGTGAGTTGAATAAGTTGAAGAAGAATCTCAAATTCATTGTTGCCAAGTGTTTGGCAAAATGCCTCAATGGTTGTAGATTGCATGCTTGCAAAGTGTTTGTCAAAATGCCTCAATGGTTGTAGATTTCATGTTTGCAATGTATTTGTCAAAAAGCATGAATGGCTATAGTTTTTGTGCATATAGATTGTTAGAGTAAAATTCCTACTTACCGTCATGCAAAGTGTTTGTCAAAAGATATGAATGGCTGTAGTTTTTGTGCTTATAAATTGTTAGAGTAAAAGTCCTACTTACCGTCATGCAAAGTGTTTGTCAAAAGATATGAATTGTTGTAGTTTTTGTGCATATAAATTGTTAGAGTAAAAGTCCTACTTACCGTCATGCAAAATGTTTGTCAACAGACATGAATGGTTGTAGTTTTTGTGCATATAAATTGTTAGAGTAAAAGTCCTACTTACCATAGTTTTTATGTACTAGAAATTTATGAATAGAATATTTATGAAAACTAATCTAATAATTTGCTGAAGTGTAAATAGAGAATAGGATTGTTGTTACTTTTATTATCTAAATCTTTCATTAAAAAATGGGGGTTGTTGGAAACAATTTTATAGTGACTTTCTATAGGATTTTGAGCAAGTGAGCATAATAAGTTTTGTCTGAGTTGCATGTGTTCATGGGTGCATTCTTGTGCTTCAATGACTGTAGAAAATAACCACTTGTGCCCAATTTATGTAGTTTCATTGGTTTACTTGACACTTTTTGAAGAATAACATGCTTCTGAATTGGTAACAGTAGTTTATTTTGTTTCAACATTCATTATATAATTCTCATGATTGCAACATTGCCTTAATAATTGGGATTAATAATTTTAATAAATGAATTTGGAAATGTTGTTGGGTCAATATATTTTGTGATTCTATTTCATAAACACATCATATTTATTAGATTTATTGATGAAGAGAGACATATTCTCCCCTCAACTACCTTGCTATAGGTAGGTTAATACTCATACACTTATATGTGATTTTTGTAAAAGAAGTATAACTTTTGTGGTTATGATATCAAGAGTCAATAATTAAATCTTATTTAGCATAATATAGGAAATCAAATAGGTTGATCTAGCTTAATGTTCGCACACGAAATTATGGTATAATTTATTTCCACTCTTACTTAGAGCTCATGTATAAGTATGAAAAGAGCACATGTTATGATCTTTTAAACTTGAGAGGAAATGTGTTTTGGAATTGGTCTTATGGGAAAGTTATCTCTGAATTCTTATGTTATATTCTTTTTTTGAAATAGTTGAAGGAACATGATTACATGATAGCTAAGTTAGTCATATTATGAGTAAAACAAAAAATAAAATAAAAATAATAAATTGAGTAATAGTATTCAATGTGACCTTTACTTCTATATACTATTGACAGTTGGTAAGGTGGGACCTTACACCCTTTAGGGTAGTACTATTACCTTTCTAACTGGTGACTCATTTTCCCTACAATTTGTGGAAGTCTCCCTTGTGCACCTTACATTGGGTGTCTCACAAATCTCATACTTGTTGCCACAAAGAGGTGCTGTGTTCTCCTGTGTGTAATTGTATCCAAGGAATATATTTGAAACCTTTCCAATGGTGGCTGAACCATATGACCAGATGGAAATCCTACACCAAATAGTGTGAGGTCTAATTGTGACTTCACATTGGGGAGATCCTCTTACAATTCTGGCATCATCCAACACTATCAACACCTTCCTGCATGAATATATGAATGCTTCTAACCTCCATATGAGATGTGATAAGCATATCCTTCTTGAGGATCATCCAAGTTACAAGAAAATAGAACTAGTGTAAGAAGTGAAGGGTTGGTGCTAGAAAAGGAAAGAAGTACCAGAAGAAAGTATTTGAAAGTTTTCAAAGAAACGTCATCGAATGAAAAATAAATGTTACAAGTTGAAAAGTGTTGTAGCTGCTACAAACACCCTCCCAAATTTTTCCTTGTCTTCATTTTGGAACGTCATGTTGGCTTAAGGGGTCCTGACCTAGGTTCGAAGTTAGTTGCACCAACCAACAAAATCCTACACTATTGGCCATTTTGGCAACAACCTGCGTAGTGCAGGTTGCAGTCTCACCCGAAGCAATATTGGAGGATGCAAGAACCAAGTTTCTATATCCAGAGATGATGAGATGAGTTTCTATAGCTTAGATATGCCTTCGTGTAGGTCTAATTCTCTGACAGATCTTAAACCCTAAATCCAGTCTTGAAGACCTTCAACTCCTCACGAAACCCTTCCATTGCGTTATTCAGATCCTAAGAATATACGCCTACTACTTTCGCGCGAATAAGCATGCCTTCTAGGGCTTTTGTGTCCTAGATCTGCCATCGTGCAGACCTTTCCTGTAATAACTAACTTAGTTTAGATCTAGAACTTCGTGTTCATCACTCAATCATCTTATTAAGTATAAACATATTCAATTAACCCAACTCGTGCAGGTAAGACACATTACTTCAAGAAAACAATATTTAGAGCAAGATAAATAGATAAACATATAAATCATAGATGCAAGTATTTCCAACCCAAAATCAGTCTTTATTAATCATAATTGGTTCAGTATAGACTTCAACTACCTTGTGTACTCAGTTGCAGGGGTCCATGCACTCAACTGTGGACTCTTCTAGGCCTTTGTGCACTCAGTTGTGGAGCCTTTCCTTTGCTAATGATAGGAATAAACCTTACTACATATCAAACCCTTACAATATCATTCATTCATTCATCTTTCTATTCTTATCTATAGAAAGTTATCTCTAAGACTCCCTATGACTCACTATTTATAGCTTTTCTAACACAATAATATGGCCCCCGTCTCACCAATGAGTCTTCACAACCAACCAAAACAATGGTCCATGACCCCTTTGACTCCTATCTATCTGTGTGCTCTGCATCCAAATTTTTGCGGAGACTTTAAATCTTTTAAAAAATTCTTTACAAAAAATGACTAAGTTAATTCAATTCTACACTTGGGGACCCCATCCCAACAGGACCCTAACACACAGATCGTGACTCACCCTCGAGTCACTCGGTTGGTTATTCCACTTTCTGTCGGAGATCAGTGAATGCCTTGGTCAATGTTTGAAGCTCTGCAATACTTTGTTCTACTACTTGTTGTACTTGTTGGATCAATTTCTCTATGTTTGGCCCCTCTACTACGAGTTGCATAGTCTATTAGGTATGTTGCATGGCCTTCAACTTTTCATGAATAATCTGAGAGTTTGCTAGCTTCCTCTATCCAAGGTTGAAGCCAATCTCTTAGTAGGGATTGCTTTTTCTATAACTCCTGGATTTGCATCTGAATTGTCTTGCCTTCTTGCAAGCGTGTGAAGTACTGGACTGGCGCCAACATCCATGCAGTCGTACTAATTTCATCATATTTTTGTTGTGCTTCCCTAATATATATGTTAAATTGTTGTAGCTTAGGGTCCTCCTGCAATGTATCCTAGAGGCCCATTTCCTAATTGAATAGCTGGTCACACCCTTGGACTATGACATCTAGGTGACCCAAGGACTCTTTTATAGTTGCACCACTTTGTTCTCGAACTTCTCACGGTGTAGTTGGTTGAAGTCTTACCTATTCATATAGAACTCAAAAGTGACTCACCCAACTTCATCTTTGGCATTGCCCCTTACAGCAGCTAACTTCTCGACTTTCTTTTTGGCTTGTGTATCATCTGGGATATGTAATTCAGGAACTGTTTTACATTCCTGTTTAATTAATGTTTGTAGGTTTCTTCTTCATGCTTACATATCCTCTTTATCCTTTAGTGCCTATGGATTTTCCTCGTATATATGTTCATTGTTGACATTACACTCACTGAGGACCAAAAGGGCATACTGCTCCCTAATATACAATTCATCTAAGATCCCCTAATGCAATGCATGGAGGGCCTGGAGTGGCAACAAGATCCCATTGATCCCAATAGCCTTGATCTTTTCTCGTGTGTTGTGGTCTTCCTAGTTATTTGCTCACAAGGATCCTTCTAGTAAAGGAATGATCCTTAGGTCCATTGTTCGTTCCATTTTTGGAAAACTCACGCTCGCTTGAGTTAGGCTTGCTTGTACTGTGCTTACTTTCCCAACACTCACCTAGATCAGACCGGCCTAGATCTACAACTTGTGCATATCCTTCTGGACACTCCAGAGTGTGTGCATGTACTGTTGCTTAAAGTGTGACCATAGCTCGAATGTGGTATCACGAACCTTGTCATTGATTGCATCTAAATTTCCCTCTATGAGAACAAGAGGGTCCATCTGTGATTATTTATTTGATTTCCACTTCTTTAGCGGACCTATTGTTGTCTCTTGGGTGCACTTGTGCAATTTAAAGGGGGTGGACACCTCCTCACCCCCATCGCCTCCTTGCGCCGATATATCCTTCTCATTAGTGTGTTACGAAGCCAATTTTTTGCTTGCTTCAGTATCTTTCTTTTCCTTCTCAACTTACTCTTTAGCTACATGCTCCTTCACAACCTACTCTTTCTCCGCAGTTAGCATAGGAGAATCTAATTTTTTCTTCTTCTCGGTAGCCTTCTCCCACATGATTTCCTATTCTTTTTCTTTCTTTTTTTTTGCAGTAGAGGTCTGCATGGAGGAGTTTTCTCCTATTTTGCTTGTCCCAACATCTAACTAGGTAGGCTCACACCACTTTGCTGGCCATCCACCCACAACCTCCATATATCTATGTCGACCACTAAGTACGACAGCTTGTGCCATACTTCTTGAGGGTCTTTCATCACATGGATCCATAGATTGTCAAAGTCTACTTTAAAATATATGAAGACCTGCAACTGCTTGAATAAGTTGGGAGATAACCTTGGCCTCTAGTTTACAGCCATGCATATGTCAATCTCAATGAAGACCCAAAAAACCTTGGATTCTGAACCCCGTTCTAGATCTTTTGTCTACCATAGTGGAGTGAACTTCGCTACCTTAGGGAGGGTCTCGTTCAGTGGAGGGAACTGACTGTCCTCCAGAAGCCTCCATGCTACCAAAGAATGAGCAATAAGAGCCACGCATAGTGGAATGACTAGCTCTTCTCCTGTGCCTCACGATAGTTCACCAAAAACTCTCTACATAGATACTAGGCCTAGTTGTATTGGACCCCCTTTGCACATTGCATTGCTAATGAAATGACCGACGTGGGTACTTCATCCGCACGACACCTCTGGATTATTTTTCCTGTTAGGATTTGCACTGCAAAATATACCACTTGATATGTTATGGATCAAATAGAATATCCATGCTTTCACTTTACCACCCCATACTCAATCTTTATTTGGTTGTTTTTCTAGGGATTTTCCCACAAACTCCTTTTGCCAGGTCCGCTCCTTTATATGGAAGCTTAGTAATCCTATGGATTAACATATCCGTGATGGGGATAGGCTCACCTAGCCATAAAAACCCATCATTCACTAAAGTTAGCAACTGGCACACACATTCCATATTGATATTGGAGCGGTGAAAATGAGGGAGGAATAACATGTGTAAAATCCCCGCCAGTTGAACTCCGCAAACCCATTTCATTCGTTCCAACTTCATGACCCCTGTATCATCGTAGTATATGTGGGTCATATACTGATTTGTTGCTAAATGTGGGAATTTCTCCTGGTCAGTGAGGTCCCAGTCCTACATCTTTAACGCTAGGATGCATGCTAAGAGAATACCCCCAAATTGAACTTCAGTTGGGGCAGCGGCGTAGAAATTAAAAATTTGCTAGATTTAGGGTCTTTTTTTCACCTTCTTTTGTCCTCTTCACAAAGGCACATATGCTGGAAGCATAGTGATTGGTTTTGTTTCCTCGACATGCAACTCTGTAATTCTTTGTCGGAGTTCCTCTTCATCGATATATAGGAGCAAAAAAGGTTGCTTTTGCTTATCCATTTTTCCCTTTTTCCACACCTCTTGTGGATGTTTTCAGGGTTAGTGGCACACTGGTTCGACAACCAGCTTCTTTTGCTTTGCCTTAGAAGAAAATTGTTTGGGCCTAGGCGAAATTAGAGCCGTAGGTACTGTTGGTGTTGCTTCTACACCCGCAACTTATGGAGTTGGGGCCTCAGACACCGCGGCCTCAAAACTCATAGGATTAAATCTCTTCTCCAAAGAAACTCAACACAATTTATCAAAATAATGAACTAGCTCGGGGTGCTTAAACAAACTCTCCCACTCTTCTCGGTGCATGCAAGAAATTCTTAGGAAATAAAGTGTTTCTTTGCAGACCAATAGGACATATTTATAGCGATTTTCATATTCAAATCCGATCGTTCTCTCCATAAATTTGTCATAAATTCACCTTTGGTGACATATTTCCAAAGATTGTCGCCTTAATTTCCACCTACCCGCTCCTACTAATGGCATTTTCTCAGTCCAATTAGCTACAGTGGCTCCAATGATTATTTTTGGGTTGGGCTGAATGGCACCCTCCTCCATGGTGTAGTGTCCTGAGCATAGCTTCATCTAGTTCACCCTCGTTGTTCTTTGTGTAGCCTGCTTGCTTCCATGTCCTCCTAGTTGGGCAATGTAGTTTATAGTCCCGCGCTCTCTTTCAGCTACCTAGAGCACTAGGACTATCCTGCAGTCATATAGTCATTGAGTAGGGGTAAGATCCCTCGTATATAACTTTAGCTAGCTTCCATTTACTTTTCCCGGAAAAGGTTCACCATTTAGCTTCGCAAGCTGAACTGTGCCACCCTCTGTAATTGTTTTGACAATATACGGTCCTAACCAATGCATCTGGAATTTACCCAAAAATTTGGTGAACTTGCTATCATATAACAACACCATGTCATGTATCTTGAAAGTTCGAAGCTTGATATGGCATTCATGCCATTCCTTTTCACATTCCTTCTATACTTGTTGGTGGAATCCTACGAGAAATCGGTCTTCTTATAACTCTATTAGCTACATGACCCATTCCTCCAAGGCCTTTCGATCCACCATATCTGTCAAAGCTGCTATGCATAGACAAGGTACAATGTACTCGATAGGCATTACCGTTTCAACCCCATAGACCAATCTAAATGTTGTTTTCCCTGTTATCTTCTTACAGGTTTTCCTATAGCCCCATAGTACTGCAAGTAAGCGGACATCCCAGTCATTTCGCTACGCATTTCATACCTTTGTCAATGCGTTCTCCAAAATTTTGTTAAAATCTTCGACTATCTCGTTCACCTGTGCGTGATATGGTGTGCTCTTCTAATGGTAGACCTAAAATTCATCTATCATTACACTAATTGTTTCATTCAGAAAGTGTGTTACCCTATCACTCATTAATACTTTTAGGCATCCAAACCACGTTAAGATATATTCAAATAAGAACTTTTCTATAGTATCCGTTGTACAATCCCTCACTAGTTGTGCTTTCTCCCATCTGGTTAAAGATTTCATGGCAGTGATTATGTAGCACGCGTCTATCCTCCTGCCAGGTGGCTGAATTGGCCCAATAGAATCGATTGCACACTTCTCAAATGACTGCAAATATACCTGAGGATGTAGCAGTAGTTCATCCCTTTGGGATGGTTTTCCAATTTGTTGACATGCATTGCACACCTTACAGTATGCTTTGGAATCTTTGTGTCATGTTGGCCACCATAATCTTGTGCACAAAATCTTCTACGCAGTTGCTTTTCTTGCATAATGGCCTCCCCATGAGACTCAGTGAGAATACTATCATGCTCAAAGTCTAGAAGATATCTCCACAATATTCCATCTATCCCCATTTTTTACAAATGCCCCGCAATGACCAAAAAATCTGCTTCTCGAATGACTATTTCTTTCTTCCGTTGATTTGTATATCCTTCCCGTGCCATCTCTATAGCTAATAATTGAATAATGTAAGCAAAATGGTCATCTTTTACATGTACCATAAAGAATTGTGCGTCTAGCAACCCTTCCTCCAAATTACTGGGTTCTTCACCTGTTTCGATCCTCGATAGGTTGTCTGGATTGGTGTTCAACTGACCAAGCTTCACAATAACATCAAAATCATATTCTTGAAATAATAACAACCACCTACAAATATTTCCCCCCATCAAAGGCTTGTTGACTAGGTAGTTTAAGGAAGAATGGTCTATATACATTTTGAAATGACTCCCTAATACATAATGACTGAATTTCTGCAGTGCGTAGACCATGGCCAACCCCTCACACTTTGTCATTGACTAATTTTTTTTTAGACTTTGATAACTTCCTACTTGCAAAGGATGTAGGATGGTCCAGTTCACCTTCGCATGTTTGTATTAATACTACACCCTGTGCAATGCAAGAAGCATCCACAGGGTACATGAAACTCCTTCTTTCAATCGGGAAAGACCAAGATTGGTGCAATTAGCATCTTTTCTTTTAACACATCATAGTTGCGCTGACATTCCTCATCCCAATAGAATGTCTTGTCCTTCTTCAATAGCTTTCCCATGTGCTTGGTAATTTGAGCATAAGCTTTAATGAATTTTCTATAATATCCAATGTGTCAATGTTGCGTGCAACTGCGTGATGTTCCTAGGGGCCTCCAAGTTCACAATCACAATGATATTTGTAGGGTCCACCATCACTCCTTGCTTACACATGACATGACCTCGCAAGATCTCAAAAGGAACACAAAATATACATTTTTAAAAATTAGATGAAATATGGTATCTTTGACATGTATCCAACTACATCACATACTTGCTACATGGTGTTTTACCAATCTAAACACGGTTCAGTCATCAAAGTATACTTCTAGAAACTTATTGATGAATTATTTGAACACTGCTATGACTACATGGGAAAATATTTCAGGCACAATCTTTAATCCAAACGTCATAACAGTGTATTGAAAGCAACCCCACTCTATCATCAAGGTGGTTTTGCTTCTACCCTTTGGTGCAATCTTAATTTGATGATAACCAGAAAATGCATCAGTGAAGGAATAGGCCTCCTGCCCTTTGACATTGTGTAACACTTCATCTGTAAATGGCGTTGGAAAATGATCATGTACACATGCATCATTCAACTTCCAGAAATCTACGCAAATCCTTATTTCGCCCTTTTGTTTCTTCTCTTGGAATACTCTCGGGCTCACCCAATCAGACCCTTCCACAGGTTCTATAATGCCAGCATCCAACATTTTATCTAGCTCTTGGTGAAAGTTCTCCTTATACGTAGCATTAAGAGATAAGGCCTATGTTTGATAGGCTTCACATTCGGCTTCAATGTGATCGGAATAACACCCAAATCACCAAGTATGCCCTTTAAATTTGAAAACATAGTGGGGAAGAGATCCTAGTATTAGTGAAGTAATTCAACAACTTTCTCTACTGTAGCGTCATCCCAATCGTCTCCAATCTTCATGAACTTTCATTCTTCTTTAGTGCCAATGTTTACCTGTATTTTTTTCAAACATTCGGAGATGTCTAGGCCCTCTACTTGTGGTCCTTGTATTACGCGATGCCCTTATGTCTCTAGAATACTAATATTCCTCGTGTCTTATTCCTCCTCTCCAACGGTCACATTATAGCATCCCAATGCGTGGCATAGCTGGGTGCTCCAATCTGGTTGGGTCCATTTCATAGGTTCCTCTGGCATCCTGAAGATAATTGCTTTAATCTCTTGAAGTGCTTTGTCAATGCTGTCAAACCCATCCACGAAGCTGAAAGTCAATAAGAAACTTTCTTTCAATACATCCCATTCCACAGTGTCATGGCGGAGCTCTGTTTCAAGATGCCAATTCATAGGGATGGTATCTAAGGTATGACAAAATATATGTACCCATTCAGGCTGTGGTTCCATCTCCCATGCCTTAGTCCATTTTTTCAAGTGATCGCGCAGATCATCCTTCCCATTATACTTCTCAGTCATTCTATTATTAGCATACCCAAATCACAACTTCATCATTTGCCTATAATCCATCCATCCAAAAAATCTTTCTTTATGCGTACCCCACCATCATGTGAGTGTAGCGTGCAGTGATGAACCTCGATATTGCAATAAGAATGTGGCAACTCGCAAGGCTACTGACTTTAATTATCAACCCGAGGTTCGTACAAAATTAAGAGGTATCAACACTATATGTGGAGCATACAATGTGTCCTTCCTTTGTTTTCATGAGAGAAAATAAATGCTTCCTATTTGCAAGAATGAAAAATTGAATTTAAAAATGCTTGTAAAGTAACATGAAATCCTTTTTCTACTTATTAACTCACTTTGCTTGCAAAAGAACCCTATTTTAACCCTATTTTCCACATGAGATATTTTAACTAATCTAAGCATGAAATCTGATCTAGAGACTACTAATTTTTGTGTGCATGTGTAAATATAAAAGAACTCATTTTTTAATATTTTTGCTTTATAAACGCAAATGCTAATCTCTCCTTGATCTTTGGCAGGGGAGACGGGTGTGGAGGAAGAGGGGTACAATATTTTTGATGGATTGGAGGTCAAGTATGGGCCTAATCCCAACTTCAATGATGATTTTCTAAATTCAAGCTCAAAACAAGCCACTACAAGATTTCCTACAGGATGTACTAGTTCTCTTATAGGATCCCCTAGTTCTCCTACAAGATCCCCTGTTTTACTACAGTGTGTTACAGATTTACTATATGAAATTATAATTCATCAAATTAACAAGAAAATCAAATCCAAATTGGATGGATATTTTTTTTTATTGACTCGGATATCTTAGGTCCTATTCCAAGTGGAATCACTCAAAAATATCTCTGTTAACCCACACTAAAAAAATCAGAAAATTACAAGTAAAAAATCTAGAAATTCGAGAACTAGTGAGCTAGTAAATCTATAAAATGCCTAACCTAATCAATTAAAAATGCAATGGGGTGATTTTTCTTATGAACTAAATTTTTTTTGTGATCTAATGCAAGTGGAACAAAATCAATTGAAGCTCATTAGCATGCGCTAAAAAATAGTAGAAATTTATTGTTCTTTGCCACAAAGGAGTTCCAGAAATCTAGATTTGGGAATAAGAAAGCTAATCCAAGTAGCTCAATGATTATTATGACCTTCCAAAGTTTTTCCAAGGATGAAATGATTCTTTTTGTCCTTCAAAAGAACTTACATCAACCACTTAACCCAATCCTACAAAAATAAATCATTAATACTAAATGCAAAAATAGAAATAAATAAAACAAGAGATGCATGTGAATAAGAAGTGAAAACAAGGAAAGAAAATGATACAAAAGGGCTCTAAGGCTCCTGGAATGGCCAAGTCCAAGGAAACTCAGAGACCTATGGAGGAGAACGAGATTTATAAGTTTAACATGACACCAATCCTCATTATTTTCATCAATACAATTACATCCTTGTAAGTACAATGGAGCTAGAGAAATACGAGTTCTCTTCATAAGAACGCTAATGAAAAATCTATACCTAGAGGAAAATTCTACTTGGTGTTTATACAAAATGATTAGGAATATTTCCCCATGAATGGAGGAATCTTTCCCCACCAAAATCCCTTGATTAGTGGATTTGGTTCCCAATACTAGGAATTTGCATTAAATGGCAGGGAACACATTCCTAGATTTTTTCAATCATTGGAGTTCCACAATCTGTGCCATAATTCCATAATATCTTGTTGATTTATTATTTAACATTGATCCTCCTGTAGTAGGGAGAAAGTCCCTAAATTATCTCCTCCTCCAAATCTTCATGATCTATCCAATATTCTCATAATATTCCACAAAAATAAATAATATTAGGCACAAATATCCAATTATTCATAAATCTTCCTAATGACTATATTAAAGTTAAAAGTACATTATTTTATGCAAAAAGATAGTTTTGATGTGATGAAGGATGGTCATAGGCCTTAATTTATGTTTGATTTAGAGTGTTGGGAATGGGTCCCCTAGGGTCAATTTTGGGGTAGAAAGCCCAAGGTTTTGTATAAAAAGTGTAAAGTCTCCGCAATTTAGGGTCTCAGAGCATGAAGAAGTGAAGTGTCATAAATGGTTTTCACCCTTAGTTTATGTAAGTCATGTCACCTTTAGGAGATCTACCCATGGTCCACGGACCATGGGATTGTATGAAAAGGGAAGTCTTAGAAGAGTCTAAGGCAGTTAAGTTCAAGTAGGTTTGAGTCATTGATGAATGTAATGGGTCTGTGAGATCTGAGAGAAAAGAGTCTTAGTGTAGGAAATAAGCTCTATAACTATGTGCACAAAGACCTAAGGTAGAAGTCCACAGCTGAGTGCACGAACCCTCGCAGCTATGTGTGCAGGGTATTTGGAGTCTGTAAAGAGGATTTGAAGCATCAATAAAGAGAATTCTTCTGGAATTATCTCTGTATGATCTATTTTACTTCTATTATAAATGCATACGAATATGTTATGATGAATATTGGGTTTATTCTTTAATGCTATATTTATGCATGAATCTAAATGTTTTACGTTGTTATATGAACACAAGTAAGAATATTTGTTTATGCGAAGATAATTGTAATGCATGTTAAAGTTATCCAATACTTAATATAATATGAGTAAATACAACAATAAAAGTAATTACAGAGGTGCGTAAGTGTTTGAATCACTTATTTAGGGTATGCGAGGGACAACTGTAGACCTTTGTGGAGGTTGAAAGGACAGCTAAGAAGAGTATATCGATAAGCCTTAAAAGGCTTATCGACCTGTGTGAAGGAGGTTAAGGGCATAAAAATGACATAACTACCATCTTTGGGCGTGGAAACGTGGTTCCTGCATCCCACCATACTACTTCGGGTGAGACTTTGGTACGTGCTCTATGGATTGATGCCAAAAGGGCCAGTAGTGTAGGGATTTTCTTGGCTAATCAATGTTGAACCTGGGTCAGGTCCCATCAAGCCAACAAATGGTTCAGTTGTTGGGACCAGGATCTACATAACGAGATGTGTGATGTCGCATCAGTGGAATCCAACTAAGAATGAGATTGAAGATTAGTTGGATAGAAATATCCACGAATTCACAATGCAAGAGAACAAGAATCCACAATTATCGAAATAACAATGGTTGGACATATATCTGTACATAGAGATACACAAAATCTTCTTATGTTCCTTCCCAGTTGAATTATATGAGTGGATCGTGAAATTGGCAGACAGCCAAGGAAGGTGGAGTCTTGATGGTCCAATAGTTTGGACCCCAAAATTAGTGCAGAGTTTAGAAGCCTCAGAAGATAAGCTCACCTGTGCTGTCAATCAGTGGCTCAATCATATCATAGGAGGATTTGTGACAAATTTCGCGATCAATACTTCGGTTAGTTATAGTGAATAAAAGCATCGTTTCTTCAAGGGATCGCGAGGTAAGTATTTAAGGTATTTAAATACTTGGATTAAGACTTTCTTGTGTGAAAAGGGGGTTATGTAGTTAGCTTGATGTTTGGAGCTACGCGAAGTGGAAATATCTTTAGGGATAGAGGGAAAACATGCCATGAATATAGCCCATTGATTGGACCTCCTATAAGTGAAGACGAGCAAGTAATATAGGCTTCTCTGCAGAGCATTGTTCAATTGATAAGACAAGGTTTCCGGCGAATACCTCATCCACCCACACCACCTCCATCTTCACCTGCACTGCATATGCCTTAACCCACACCACCACCACCTCTGCCACCATCCAATATGGCAAATTCAATAAAAGTGCTTGTGTTCAAGGGGTTAGGAACTGAGGACTCAGACCAATTTTGGTTCGTCGCGAATGGTGTATGGGAAGCTCAAGGTATTACAGATGATCAGATGAAGAAAGCAACGTTGGTTACTGCTTTGCAAGAATGCGCTCTAACATGTTACATTAAGTACTGCACTGATAATCTGATGGCTTCATTAGTAGATATTCAGACCGCACTTAATAAGAAATTCAACATGCCCAAATCTGAAGCTCAACCAATTGTGGGATTCAAGGAGATCATGATGACGCCTAGTGAGACACCTTGGGATTTGAATCAGAGGTTGAAGTGTACAATCTATGAAGCCAACATCAATCTTACAGATGGGCAACACCGCGAATGGTTTGTGGCTTCGCTCCTACATCATGTAAGGGCTTTTTTGTCACAACAAAAGATAAACCCAGGTGGAAGCCTTGGAGATTGCAATGATATTGCATGAGACACCAATGCAAGATGCTAATTTAGGGGTTCAACAGATTCACATGTAGTTGCAGAACCTGTGCCTAGAATTTCAGAGTTTGAAGAAAGATAGAACAATTTGGCCAAAGGTGCATGAAGAAGTTTGGTGCCTAAAGTGAAAAAGTCAGTGGCATGACAAATATCACTGTCTAATATTTGAGAATTATGTTGCAATAGGGGGACCAATGCCTATGAGGTTGGAAGCTCAAGCATGGCCAAGTACAGGGCCCACGCTATGGTGTGCTACCTGTCAAGTAGTTGGAAAACATGTGACAAATAATTACCATTTGCTGCAGAAATTTGCACAAACACCTCAACAACTCTTCTGTAACTTCTGTCAATCTGTGGGTCATGATGAGTGTAATTGTTGTATTTATGAGCTAATGATGGATAGGATGCCCACATATAGGGTGCAAGTAGAAACTTAGCCTCCGGACCAAGGGGCTTGGGGAGCACGAGGCGAATATCAGGGGCATAGATGAGGCCGAGGTGGAGGAGGACCTAGTAGAGGTTAGGGATAGGTTATTTGTTACAATTGTGGAGCACCATGACACTATGCATAGGAGTGCATAAACCTGACACATTTGTCATGCCAGTATTGTATTCAATTTGACCATGCAACTGAAGATTTACCCATATTCTTGGCTAAGATATGCGAAAGGGGGCACAACCTCAGTAGCCAACTCAGAACCTCCAGATAATGAGGGCTGAGCCTCATGAAGAGGATCCTAAGGTAAATATTGTACTACAGAATGGAATGACAACTGGGGAAGATAAGGGGAAGCAACTTGAAGAAAGTGAATGGGTCCGCAAAGCTCCAGAAAAGGAGATTGGGTTTGATTTAGAGCGTGCAAGGGAAACGTCTATGGAAGCAAAGAAAATATTCGCTGAGGCCTCTACCTCATGAAGTCAGGAGAACAATATTGAAGAGATGGACCCTTCCATGCTTACTACTTTTTAGAGACCTGTATGAAGTTTTTGCACCATGGAAAGGTTGTGAAAGGACTACAGGAGCTGATAAATAAGTGCGTCGGAAAAGAAAATGCTCCTGATAGACCACACATAGTCAAGAAGATTGGTAAGCATAAGGAAAGAATGGGGCGTGATATGAGGCTCACTACATAGATAGGAGAATATGAGATGGATCAAGTAATTCTTGATATCAGGTTAGATGTGAATGTTTTGTCTAAACAGATGTGGGAGAGAATGGGGAGGCCTACGTTTCAGTGGTCTCTGATTCAGTTAAGAATGGAAAATCAACGAAAAATCATCCCCATGGGGAGATTGCAGGGAGTAACAGTTAACATTGAAGGCATGAGCGCGTTAGCTGACTTTGAAGTAATAGAGATTGTAGATGACAATAATCCCTACCTTATGCTCCTTGGGATTGATTGGGCCACTGACATGAATGGGGTGATCAATTTGAAAAAGTGAAAGAAGATATTTGAGAATAAATTGCTCTGCGTAGTAGTACCCCTAGACCCTACAGAAGGACCACGCTATATTGAACCGGTCTGCGATTATAAAAGTGATCATGATTTGGACCAGATTTATAAGATAACAGCGCGCGATCAGGATTGATGAATTCGACAGTAGATCGATGCATTGCTTGGGACTGTGAAAGTTCCTGCACTTCAGGTTCATATGAGGAACTAGAGCACTGGAAGAATCGACTGCATGAAGCATCTACACTGCACTATAATATGATGACTAAATCGTTGTGCTGTGTATTGTCAATGGTAAGAATTCTACCCTATTATGATGGTTTGATTGATGTTGATAAATTTTTGGATGCATTTGAGAGGGAAGTGCCAGAGAAGCATCGCTTCTAGGCCTTGGATTTGGCACTGCGTGCTATGCCTATGAGATGGTGGGGTATGCACAAAGACTGTTTTGATGATTAGCACATGTACATAAAGATGATGAGATTGTGATTTGCTCAACCACAAGTTTGGATAACTGAGAAATATGATGGAAGGAATGATCCGTGCTCTCACCTCGCCAAATGGACTAAGGTTTATGGAGTGGAGTCATAGCCTAAATGTGTGCATCTATTTTTTCCTACTTTGGATGTAATATCGATGAACTGGTACTTGGAAACAGAGCTCCACCATGGCATTGAGGAATGGGACATTTTGCAATAGGGATTCTTAATGACGTTTAACTTTGAGGATGGGTTTGAAAGTATTGATGAGGCATTGCAGGAAGTCAAGGCAACAATCTTCAGAGCACCACAAGATCCCACGGACTTAACTGGATTGGACAACCCAGCTATGCCACACACTAGAATTCTACAATGTGACTGCCAAACAAGAGGATGAGGATTCAAGGAACATTAATATCCCAGAGATTGAAGGTCACTGCAAAGTTGAAGGACCGCAAATTGAAAATATAGATATCATCACATCGCTAAAAATAATATAAGTGAACATTGGAACACAGGCGGAATTGCAATTTGCAAAGATTGGTGACTACTGGGATAATGCCATGGTGGATAAGGTCATTGAATTGCTTCCTGAATATGAGGATTTGTTCCCTACGAAGTTTTCATATTTGAAAGGGATAATCGGGGACTTCGGTGTTATGAAAATTACGTTGAAACCATATGTGAAGCTGATTAAGCAAAGGCCTTACCACCTCAATCTAAAGTATAAATAAATGGTTCGCTTAGAGTTGGATAAAATTCTTGCAGTACGTATTATTGAACCAGTGGAAGAATATGATTGGGTGAGCCCAATAGTGGTCTAGGAAAAGAAGCAGAACAATGAAATTAGGATATGTGTAGACCTCAAGAAGTTGAATCACGCCTACGTACATGATCCCTTTCTAATTCGTTCACTGATGAAGTGCTAGATAATGTAGGAGGACATGAAGCATATTCATTCATGGATGGATTCTTGGGGTACCTCAGATTAAGATCATGCTTGAGGATAGAAGTAAGATGACCTTCACGATCGAATGGGGATGCTGTCAGTATACTATGATGCCTTTTGGACTAAAGAATGTGTTGGCAATCTTTTCACGCGTAGTCATCGCGACGTTCAAGGATTTCATTCACAAGTTTCTTGAAGTATATTTTGATAATTGCATGGTATTTGAGCTGGTGAAGTGCCATGTAGCTAGCCTAGAGTTGATTCTGGATACATGCTGGAGGTATCATGTCATGCTCAACTTGAAGAAATGTTTGTTCTTTGTTCCTTTCAGAATCTTTCTGGGTCATGTAGTGTGCAGACAAGGCTTAATGGTAGACCTTGCTAAGATCACAATTATAATTAATTTGGAGGCACCAAGAAGTGTGAAGCAGCTGCATGCAACATTGGGGCATACAAGATACTATAGAAAGCTCATCAAGAGTTACGCCTAGATTATCGTGCCAATGGAAAAGTTGCTCAAGAAGGATGCTACATTCTTTTGCAGTGAATAATTTAAACAGATCCTCGATGTGTTAAAAGAGAAAATGGTCATCGCATCGATCTTAGTCTTCCTGGACTAGAAGCAGGAATTTCGTTTGCATGTGGGTGTGTCATGTATTACGCTAGGGGCAATACTGACATAGGATGTTGAGGGAGATTTGGATCACCCTATAGCGTTTTCAAGTAGAAATTTGTCAAAAGCTAAGAAGAACTATTTGACCACAAAGCACGAAGGGTTGGCTATGGTGTACGTGCTCCAGAAGATTAGACATTACTTATTAGGCGGACACTTCAAGATGTATAGAGACCATTCTGCACTAAAGTACCTGGTTAACAAGCTTATGTTGGGGGGGAAGATATGAAGATGGTTGTTGTTGTTCTAGGAGTATGATTTTGAAGTCATTGTGAAGCCAGGATGATTGAATGCAGGGCCAAACCATTTGTCACGAATTGAAACAGGAGAGGAGCTTGCTAATTTGGAGGAAGGACTACCGAACATGCATCTTTTTGCGGTGCACATCGTATAAAACCACTTTGAATATATTATACACTTCTTGACGATGGGAATGACTCTAGAGGGTTATAACAGCCAACAAAAGAAGGAATTGGTGGTGCGCGTGGCAGACTTTTTTGTCATTGTAGGACATTTGTATAAAATGGGATCATATGAAATACTGCAATGTTATGTGCTAGAATTTGAATGAAACAACATCCTTGTTGAAGCTCATGGAGGAGCCACGGGAGCACATTATGTAGGAAAAGCAACAACACAGAGGTTTTGACGCACTGGGTTGTCATGGCCAATGCTACACAAGGATTCCAAGGCTTATTGTAAGGCATGTGATGCATGTCAGAGGATGGATAGGCCATCACAGAGGGATGAGCTACCTCTAAGTATGCAACCTTCATTACAGCCATTCGAGAAGTGGGCAATTGATTTTGTAGGACCGATTCAACCTCCAAGAAATAAGATGGGTGCACGATACATCATCACTGTGACTAAATATTTGACTAGATGGGTGGAGGCGCATACCGTGAAGGACTGTATAGGGGCAACAATAGTAAAGTTCATCTTTGTGTATGTACTGACTAGGTTTGGTTGGACGAATATTTTTATGAGCGATCACGGTATGCATTTCCTTAATGAGATGATTAGAGCGTTGATGGAGGAATTCCAAGTTTATCCTCAGAAGAGTACACCATATCACCCGCAGGCCAATGGGGACTAGAAGTGTTTAATAAGATATTGGAGAATGTGCTGACAAATATTTTCAATGCACAAAGGAATGACTGGGATGTGCACGTACCTGCAGTGCTATGGGCTGATAGAATGACTTACAAAAAATTGACTGGAGAAACAACTTTTAGTCTGGTTTATGGCATAGAAGTTGTGATGCCAATGGAGTATATTGTGCCTAGTCTGTGCATCACAACGTTCATGGGAATGGTGGATTGCAGAGCCCTAGAAGAGAGGCTCGCACAGCTAACAGAACTGAAAGAAGATAGATTTCTGGCTAGATTCCATCAGCAAGTTCAAAAGAAGCCCAAAAAGGCATGGCACAATCGGCACATCAAAATGCACACCTTCAAGGTAAATGATTTGGTTTTATTATATGACAACAAGTTTGATAAATTTCTAGGAAAATTTCAGATGCATTGGTTGGGGCCATATTTCATCAAGGAGATCACTGATGGTGGAGCAGTTCAGCTGGTAAAGTTGAATGGAGATCCATTTACAAGGAAGGTAAATGGGAGCCGATTGAAGCTGTACATTGAGGATTGAGCCAGACGACTATATGGTGGAAGCATAGTCTTAGTGCTCTAGGCAGCTGCAAGGAGGCATGGGACTATAAACTACACTGCTCGAGTTATAGAGCTGTGCGATGGAGGGACTGCGCAGAAAGAAGGGACATCACAATATTAGCAGAAGTGTGAGGGGAGCTACGATATTGAAGGAGAGACCACGCAGGGCAGCCAGAAAGTGGCCGTTATGGTCACTATTCATGATTTTACAGTGAGAAAATGGCTAAGTGGAGTGGGCGCGACATTTAAGTCAGAATTTAGGTGCGAGATCTTTGAAAATATGTCGCGAATCTAACATTTATGAGCTGATTTGGGGGGAACAGTTGGATTTGAATTCGAAATTGCCTATAAATTACAGATGGCCACCCAACGAAAAACACTTTCCATTTTTAGAATTGAAGTGTTGGGCTATCAGGCATGCATGAACCTTGAGAATTTTGAGACTTTGGTGGTGCGTTCAGTGTTTGACAAGTTGCCTAAGAAAACCTAGGACCTCCTTACTAGCCTCATGTCAGCACCCATAGAAGCCCCAAGTGTTGAAGGATCGATGGCCTTTGAGGGAGCTGCCCCTGAGGTTGCAAGTGTGGAGGTGCTCGCAAAAGTGAAAAAATCGCCGAGCTCACCCAAGCTGAGGCCTACTTTGACCAGAGAGGATCCAAAGATGAATAAGGATAAGAAGAAAGAAACCCAGTCAGTGCGCGAGTCACCTAGAAAGCACCAGAAGAAAGAGAATCCTATTCCGTAGGAGAAGGGAAAGGTGGTAGACTTGGAATCTGATGAGGGCATGGAAGACATTAGTATGGGCATAGAGGATATTGAAAATGAGGGGGTAGATCCAATATCCAAACTACCAGAATACATCCCCCCACGCCAAGGCAAGGTGAATGTCATGAAGGACCCAAATGAGGGAAAAGTTATGCTGAATACCCCATTTCTACCAAACCATGTCACATTTGAAGGCTCATGCTTGGTGCGCTTCCCAAATCTCAAGCTAGAGGATTGGGACTTGGCAGACACGGAGCAATTCCCCCACTTGGTGACTCATACCTTTATGACTCATGTCTTCTCTAAGGACTCTGATGTCATTGTGCTGGAGCCGAGGAAATGGATTAGAGGGGTGGACAAGGCAGGACTGTTGAACTTGTTATGGTGCCACATTACAACCGGAGCCCATAACTTTGATGGTGATTAAACAATTGCTATGCTTGGTGCACGATGGGTGCCTATGGTTGGGAGAACCGATATCAATCACAGATATATTGATCCATAGGATCACCTTACTACTGCACTCAGAGTTGAATCTGGCCAATGAATTTGGTGGAAAGGTGGGCGAGAGTGACCTCGCTAAAAGAATGAAGGACAAGTTCAAGCTTGTCAAGAAACTGTGCAGCTACTCAATAACCAACATAACCGACCCCACAGTTAAGGTAGACACCCAAATTTTGGCTGGGAAGATCATGAGAAAGTGTAGATGAGGTGCCGACACCGGTTGTGTCATTAGCAGCTCAGTGCGCAAAAGGTGTATAATTTAATAGGGTGTGCTACCTCTGCAGTGAGTTTCTCGCAAACTACAGAGAAGCAAAAGACTAGAGTAAGGCCTTCCATTATGCCTAGCTTTTACTCTCAATTGTATTTGTTTCATGGGAATTAGCAGAGGATAGCCAGTTTCCTCCCATCGCCTCAAATCTACTAGAAGCAGTGAAGTTCACTTTGCTCTAGGCTACAAAGGACGCCGAGAGGGTCAAGGACAGTAATATACTCTAGGTGTTGATGGAGGCAAGCATCCATGCCACAATCAACCGTAAGCCGACGCTCTCACCAAATGTCTTTGAGTAATTGTCAGGATATGTGGAGTTCAAGGAAAACTTCCACTGCATTTCCCTTAGAGCGTGGAAGGACCCCGACTAGAAGTGGTATGACCTTCCATACCTGGAAATAGATGAGAAAATAGCAACAATCCTAGAGCGTTGGAAAACAGAGTGGCATAGGGCTTCAAATTTGTTAGATGAGTCCAATAAGTCCATCACATAGTAGAAGAAGGAATATTCCCTATTGAAGATGCAGTAGTTGGCCGACAGGAGGAAGAAGGACGCTGGGGAAAAATCGAAAGAAGAGCACACTAGTAAGGAGCAGGTAGAAGAGAAGGAAGAAGAGGAAGAGTGCGACTTTGAAAGAAGTGAGAAGTCCCCTTCACCGCAGATGGAGGAAGAAGAGCAACAATCAGGATAGGGTGGTACAGACCTAGAGACTACTCCATTCCAGGTTAAGCACACTAGGGATCAGGAAAAAGAAGGGCCGTAGAAGAAGTGCAAGGCCAGTAAATCATCACTCGACCCGATCACTTTGACAAAAAGTGATCTGAATGACAGTGAGGACATAGTAAGGGATGTGATCGCGGAGCTGATGCAATAGTTTGAGTAGCAACAAAAGCAAGCATTTATTTCCATTCAAACAGTTCTGCGCTAGCTACAAATCCAAACTACTCAACTGTAGACTGGTGTCAGGTAGGGAAGCACGACATCGATTAGTGTGGTGCCAGGGACCTCTGAGGCAATGAAGATGGTCTACTCCGCGGATCCCTGAGTTATCGCGCTAGTGGATGGAGCTTTGACTCTAGAAGCAGAAGCTGACAGTGCCAGCATCACTGCTCTCAAGAAGGTTGGGTTGAACTTGGTCATGCTTTCAAGTGAAGCCCTTAACACGTTGTAAGATTGCATGATCACAAAACTTCGGGCTCGAGAGCAACACACACTGTATTTGATCAATGAATAGAAGGATAACAATGCCCAGATGTTTGTAGAGAATACTTCTGCAATGGATCTACTTAAGAAGCTTCAGGAGAAGAATGAGTGCACCACAACCGTGGTAGCTGAAGTATGCAAAACCATCCTAGAGCTGGATATCCCAGAAGATGCACAAGTCGACACTAGAATTCAGAAGATTGTTGCAGGTTTGTGTGATGCAAAGACAGACCTAGCTAAGGTTTAGTTTGAGTTGAACCTTAATATCATAGAGCTTGAATTGAAGGCCCAGCCTTTGACTCCACAAAAAGTTAGAAAGTAGTTCGAGGCAGCTCTTAACGATGCAGTTGCAGCAGTAGATGCCGCAGTGAAGGAATGCACTATGCTCTTTGAGTAGTTACTCAAAGTAGTTACCAATATGTAGGAAGATCTAAACCTGTAGATATTAGAGACTGAGGCAAGGGAACTACCGCAGAGGTATGATGAGGTCAAAGTGACAATGTGCACCATTTCCATCACACAGAGGTTGGAAAAGCTACAGGAAGAAAAAGCACTGAAGGAACATGTGGACGTAGCACAACACAGGGAGGATGTATCGAAGGCCTGATTGGGGCCTTGGCTAGATGAAGCCTATGTGTTCATGACCACCATTGAAGGAAAATTGGCTAGTCTGTAGGAAACACAGTAGAAAATACAGGCAGATAGCGCACGAGCAACGACGAGCAGCTGGTGGAGCAGGTTTAATAGGCAGTGATGTAGTGTGCCGCTGAAGTTGCAATGGTACAAGTGGAGTTGGGACGTCTTCGCGACAAGATATCCATGCTAGCAGAATGACTCGGGAGCAAGTCACCATATTTGTATTGGGGGCCTATTGGGAACGGGTTCCCTAGGGTCAATTTTGGGGTTAAAAGCCCAAGTTTTTCGGTAGAAAGACCAAGTTTTTGTATAAAAAGCGTAAAGTCTCTACATTTTGTTGTTGCAGAAAGTGAAGAGGTGAAGTGCCATAAAGGGTTTCTGCCCTTTGTTTATGTATGTCATGTCATCTTTAAGAGATCTACCCATGGTCCACAGACCATGGGACTATATAAAAAGGGAAGTATTAGAGGAGTCTAAGGTAGTTAATTTCAAGTAGTTTTGAGTCATTGATGAATGTAATGGGTCTGTGAGAGCTAAGAGCGAAGACTCTTAACGTAGGAAAGAGGCTCTATAGCTATGTGCACGGAGGCCTAGTGTAGAAGTCCACAGTTGAGTGCGTGGACCCCTGAAACTGTGTGCGCAGGGTAGTTGGAGTTTGTAAAGAGGATCTGAAGCATCAATAAAGAGAATTATTCTAGAATTATCTGTGTATGATCTATTTTACTTCTGTTATAAATGAATGCGATTATGTTATGACGAATACTAGGTTTATGTTTTAATTCTATATTGATGCACGAATCTATATGTTTTACTTTGTTGTATGGATGCAAGTAAGAATATTTGTTTACGCAAAGATAATCATAATGGATGTTCAATTTATCTAATAATTAAGCTAATCTGGGTAAATAGAGTAGTAAAAGTAATTACAGAGGCGCGTAATTGTCTTAATCAACTATTAGGGTACTTGAGGGATAGCCGTAGACCTTCGCAGAGGTCTAAAGAAAGATTAAGAAGAGTATATCGATAAGCCTTAAAAGGCTTATTGACCTGCGTGAAGGAAGGTTTAAGGTATAAAAATGACATCACTTCCATCTCTGGATAAAGAAACTTGGTTCCTACATCCCTCCATACTGCTTCAGGTGAGAATTCAGTCCACGCTCCGTGAATTGATGCCAAAAGGACCAGTGGTGTAGGGATTTGCTTGGCTAATTAATGCTGAACCTGTGTCAAGGCCCATCAAGCCAACATAGAGGCATGGGCCTTAATTTATGTCTAATTTAGAGACCCATCATACCCCCTGCTAAAAGAATTTCTCATCCTCTGAGCAACTCAGTGACCTCATTATGCCTCATTCAAGGCCCTAGTGGCCTCTCTCTTGTGCATTAATAATCTTGGCCGTAATTTCTGCAAGGATAAGCCAAAAAACATATTTGTGGAAAGAAAAGTCCTTGTTTCTTGAGACCATTAGTTTTCCTTCTTCCCCTTATTCGACATGGTTCTTGAATATTTTTCAGTTTGGAAAGGTCTTCCACATCCTTATCAACCTTCTTCTACCTTGTTCCACCATTTGGAAACCTCTAAAACCTTCAAAATGTCTTTAGATGAGAACTAGGACATCCTATAGTAATTCCTATCAAAACTACAGGAAACCTAAAAGAAACCTTGTTAAAACTATATGAAACCCTTTTTGAACATAAATGATAGTCTGAGCCTAGGAAAGGTGCTCAACATGACTCCCATGCCTTTCTCTCATTTCTATAACATCTTTTAGGCCCTGGTCAAAAGCTAGAAAGAGATTAGGGACCTCTTGGAAAGTCTCTTTTCATCACTGCAATTTGAGTTCTGTTTTGCTGGTGGATGCCTCATTTCCTTTTGTTGCCTTCTTCTTCTCTCTTGTGCCCTAGATGGTTGCCTAATGTCCTTGGAGTTTTCTGTTTTGATTAGGTCTCTCTTAGGCACTATCATTTTGTGTTTTAGCATAAGTTTTTCTTTCTTCCTTCTTGTAGTAGTATTTTGCCTTCCTGTAGTAGTCATTCCTTGTTCCTTTAGAGCCTTCTAACTGTATGGGAGTGATGAGAAATGATGTAGGTTTGTGAAAATGGAGAGGATGCTCTGTTTTCTTTTTCAAGAAATTTTGAGGGTGAGATAGGGTTTGTTCTTGAAATTATGAAATGGGAAGGATGAATGATGGATAGATAGTTAATATGAAGTGGATGGAGCGTTTGGAGTGTTGTAGTGACTTGGCCTTTGTAAAAATTTCTTCTTTTAACTTGTTGGATTGAGGGAGCCTAACCCAAGTTCGGAGTTAATTAGCCAAACAAATCCGTGTAATACTAGCCCTTTCGGCAACAACCTGTGAAGTGTGGACCGAGGTCTCACCCGAAGTAGTATGGGGGGATGTTGGAACAAATTTCTCGCACCTTTGAGATGTTTGAGGGGTAATTTTAGTCCAACTGTGAATACCTCCGTGCAGGTCACTTTGCGCACTATCCTAACCAGTGAGGCCTTGACGATCTATTATAATTCCCTTCATGCAGCCCTAACCAAGGGCTGAGGTGCTTTTGCGCTGCTAAAGTAGAGATCTATACTACTTCCCCAAGTTGCACCATGTATCTTACTTATCTTCTTATAATAGTTAGTTATCTTCGCGTAAACAGAGACTTTATCTTATATTCACTTTATCAACAATTTCATGTAAGTTCACACATCATATAAACAATAGAAATGCAATTTATATCAGATAAATTCAATGAATAAAACAGGAAAAAGGTACATAGAAATGATGTAAAACTTCTCTTTATTACTTCTCCAAAAGTTACATACTCGACTCTCCCTACGCATTCTGCTGTAGGGGTCCATGTACTCAATTGCAAAATACTAGGCCTCTGCGCACTCAGCTACAGAGCCTTCTCCCACTCTACAGCCCAAAGACTTGACTCTACACCTAGATAGGACTCAATTTTTCATCATTTCTCCATTGATTCTCTTTTTTCCCTAATTTACAACTTAGAGCCTCACTCTATACAATCCCATGGTCTGCAAACCATGGGTAGATTTCGAAAGCCGACATTACATAACAAAAATGAGGGCAGACAACTCTATGACTCATTTATAATCTTCATGCTCCATGCCAACAAAACATGGAGTCTTTACATAGGATTTTGTCAAAATCTGGGCTTTAAGCCCCAAAACTTCCCTTAGGGGATCCCGTGCCCAACATGCCCCCAACACAAACATAGTGACTCGCCCTTGAGTCACTTTGTCAGTGTGGAGATCTTCACATGGAGACCTCCCAACTCTGTCCAAACTGCTGCAAGATTAGCAATGCACTGAGCAGTTGCCTACTGTATCTCCTACACGCGTTGTTTAGAGATCGTTGAACTGCATCCTTGCATCTGTTTATAGTCACATGCCTCCTTTAAGCTACCTAGAGCTCTAAGACTATGCTTTGCACGGTTAGTCAGATAATTGGGCCACTCGTGTATGGCTTCAACCGACTGCCATTCACTCTTCCTGGGAAAGGTTTTCCATTTAACTTTACCAACTACATCACACATTTTACCAATTGCATCTTTCCAGCATCTATGATCCCCTTAGTAACATATCGTCCAATCCAAGGCATCAAATTGATCAACTCTTGGCAGTAGTCCCCAAATTCCTCAATGTAATCATGTGCATTCTCTCTTATCACTACGGTTTTCTTATCAAGAAAGTCCTTCTGTATTCCTTCCTTAAGCTTCTTGACTTCTGTTTCCACCATGGCACTTTTCTCCTTCAACTGAACTCTTTCATTCATGAGTTCTTGGAGCCTAAGATCACCCTGCTGAATCTCCTCATCAGGTCCCAAGCATTCTTATTCATCAAGCTACGTGATGCCTTCTTCCAAGGCTCGATAATCTGTAATATCCATGGGTGTGTCTATGCGTCAACTAGGCATGATAAACTGCATCGAAATTACATCGTTCACTCCATAGGCCAGCTTAGAAGGTGTATGTTCCGTTAGTTTCTTGAACATCACCCTATAAGCCCATAAAACTGTTGGTATGCACAGGTCCCAATCACTTCAGTGCGCATTATATACATTGTTCAGCACTCCACACACCTTGTTAAATGCTTCTGCATGGATAACCTTCTGCGCGCTCATTCTCTTCACATCCTGTCATTCCAACTTGAGGAACCATTCGTGCATTTCCCCCCTGAACAAATGCTTATTGATCGTATTTCCCAATGCGTAGTTCATGTGTATCCGTGTAGGTTGTTTTCCATATGTCGGCATCCATTTGGATAGATGTGCACACAGTTTATTCTTCCCGTTGCATTTATTTGACAATCGCACTCTAGACTTCCCAAACCACATGCACATCATTCTTCTTCATTCACAACAATCCTAAAAGCTCCCTTTGTGCGTACCCCACCACCTCGCAGGTGTAGCACGCAGTACCCAATTCAAGGCCTAGAAACATTGCTTTTCCAACACCTCCCTTTCAAACTTATCTAGGAAAGTATCTACCTCACTTAACCCATCATAAGTAGGCAGATCCCTCACTTCTGTTGATATGCAGTGCATCGATATTTTCATCATATTACAGTTCAGCATGGTTACCTTGTGTAACTGATTCTGTCATCACTCCATCTCCTCATCAGAATCTAATGTAGATGACCTTTCACGCTCCCATGAGATCTGTTTGTCTGCGGTGGGATTTACCCAATCTTGCTGTCGCACGGTTGTTTTGTAGATGTAGTCCAAATCATCATCACTTTCATAGTCGTACACCGGCTCTGTATAGTGCGATCATTCCACAGGGTCCAAGGGTATAACTACACACAGAGTCTTCTTCTCAAAAATCATCTTGTGCTTCTTTATATTAATCACCTCGGTCATGTCAGTGGCCCAATCGATTCCTAAGAGTGCAGGGTAGGGATTGTTGTCATCAACAATCTCTATCACTTCAAAGTCTGCTAGCATGCTTTCTCCCTCAATATCCATGGTGATTCCCTACAATCACCCCATGGGTATTATCTTTTGTTGGTTTGCTATTCGCAACTGGATAAGAGATTATTGCAGCATAGGCCTCCCCATGCACTCCCATGTCTGCTTCAGTAGAACGTTCACATTTGATCCTAAGTCTATAATTTTTCCATCTCACATTCTCCAATCTGTGTGGTTAGCCTCATTTCTCTCCCTATCCTAGTCTTGTGTTTCCCAATATTCCAGACTACGCGTGGTTCTCCTGGTGCAGTCCTAACGCATATGTTAATGAGTTCTTGCAATCCTTTTACAACATTACTATCACGCAGTAGCTTCATGCATGTTTCCAGGAATGTCGTAAGCATAGATGGATCCATCTCCAACTCTAGTCTATATTTTCTTTATGAAGTGGAGGCATCAGTGAAGATCTTCTCATCTTCCATGAAGGTTTCCTTAGCGTGCTCCAAATGAAACTAGGTTTCTTTCATCGGAGCCTTGCAAACCCAAGTACTGTCTTCGAGCTATTTTCCTTTATCGTCTCCCATCACGATTCCACTTTGGAGCACAATGTTCACATTTGGGTCTTCCTCACGCGGCTCAGACCTCATCATCTGCAGGTTCTGAGTCGGGGGAGGTGGTACCGCTCCCTTGTCGCATATCCTAGCTATTAGTGTAGGACAATCCTCCATCTCATGGTCAAACAAGGTACAATACAAACATGATGGATGCATTGGATTTGTACAATCACGGGTATAATGTCCTGGCCCTCTGCAATTGTAGCATATCAACTGTCCACAACCTCTTCCAGGTCCTCCTCCACCTTGGCCTAGTTCGCGCCCCTGAAATCCGGCTCGTGCCACTCCTGCGTTCTAGTCTAGGGGTCATGTTTTGGCATGAACTCTATAGGTGGGAGTTCTATCCATCATCAACTCATAGATTCTACAAGTGCGCTCATCATGTCCAACCAATCTACAAAAATTGCATAATAACTATTGCAAATTCTGCGTGTACTTCTATAACAAATGGCAGTTGTCTGCAGCATGCTTTCCTCCTATTTGAAAAATCGCACACCACAAGGCAGGTGCCATGTTAGGTCCTTGTTGTGCTTCCAGCCTTAACAATATCAGTCCTCCTCCCGTGAGGTAAGTTTTGAACACAGGGCAGTGGTCCTTATCATGACCTCGACCCTTGCATTTTACACACCACACCTCTTCGCACACTTCTGGTCAAGTTGTACTGTCCTGTTTCAGACTCTGCATCCCAAGGAATAATTTTTTCAACTGCACGTGGATATGTTGAACTCCCAAGTTAGGATCCTGCATTGGGATGTCATGTAGCCTCATTGCGATCTCCAAGGCCTTTGTCTGAGTCATTAGCCTCTGTTGCAATAACATGTTCCTCAAATGCAACGTTAGTGATGCTACAAACCATTCGTGGTGATGTCCATCTATCAAAGTCATATTAGCTTCACGAATCATACACTTCAATCTATGATCTAGCTCCTAAGGAGTCTCGCCTGGTAGCATTATGATCTCTTTGAATCCAATGATCGACTATGCTTCTAACTTCGGCCTACTAAATTCTCTATTCTGCGCAATTTGGATATCCGTGATTCCTGCATTCAGATTGTCATTAGAATGCTTAATATACCAGGTTAGCATGCAATCCTACAGACCAGTGTCACTTTTTTTATATTATCATCTATAACTCCCTATGCTTCCCATACAAATCTTATCATGAACCAAAACTGGTTCGGATCGTCATTTCATACTCCCTTGAACATAGGCAACTTTATCGCACTTGCCATATTGACTCACGGTGGTGGCGGAGGTGGTACGGGTGACGATGGAGGTGAAGACAGTGAAACTGGTGGCAGTGTGGGTGGAGGTGGTATGTGCAGAATCCTTTGCCTTATCAAATGGATCACACTTCATGGCAAGACCTTCACGATCTCTTCCTTGTCCCCTCGTGGAGGTGAAATCAAAGGGCTATTCTCTGGTCCCTTACTTCCTTCGTTTCTGTAGGTTTTTCCACTTTGTGTAGCTCTAGGCGTCAAAGTAATTGCATACCCCTCTTTTCACACAATAACATTTTAATCCAAGTATTTAGAGACTTTACGTACTTACCTTGTGGTCCTTTGAGAAAGCATCTCTCTGCCTCGCTATAGCTGACTGAAGTATCTACCGTGAACTCAAAAATGAATCCTCCTATAATCTGATCAAGCTAGTGATCAACAACGAACATGAGCTTATCCTCCGATGCTTCCAATCTATGCACCAACTCTGGGGTCCACACAATAGCATTGTCAAGTTTCCACTTTCCTTGGCTATCTTCTAACTTTGCAATCCACTCATACATCTCGGTAGGGAAAGATGCGAAAAATATTTCATGGATCTCTATGTACAGGTAGTAGTATAACCACTCTTCTTTTTTGAGTCACGAATTCCTATTTTGCTATGCCGTGAACTCATGAATCCTTCTGTCCAACCAACCTTCAATTTCCTTCTTAGTTTGATTCCAATGATATGACATCAGACATCTTTATGTAGATTCCAGTCCTAGCAATGGAACCATTTGTTGGCTTGAGGGGGCCTAAAATAGGTTCAGAGTTAATTAGCCAAACAAATCCCTATACTACTGGCCCTTTCGGCAACATTCCGCAGAGCGCGGACTACGGTCTCACCCGAGTCAGTATGGAGGGATGCTAGAACCAAGTTTTTGCACCCTTGAGATGTCTGAGGGGTCGGTTTAGTCCAACTATGAATACCTTCGTGCAGGTCACTTCACGCACTATCCTGACCTGCAAGGCCTTCACGATCTATTATAATCACCTTCGTGCAGCCCTAGCCAGGGGCTAAGGTGCTTTCGCACTGCTAAAGAAGCGATCTATGCTACTTCCCCAATTTGCACTGTATATCTTACTTATCTTCTTATAACAGTTAGTTATCTTCGCATAAAGAGATACTTTATCTTATATTCACTTTATCAACACTTTCTTGTAAGTCGCGCATCATATAAATAATAGAAATGCAAATTTATATCTGTTGGAAATAATACTGAGAGGGGGGGGTGAATCAGTATTATCACATTAATAAAACCTTTTCATTTCCATAACCAGATTCATATATGCTACTTCCACAACTTCTTATGATTAAGTTAATTGATCTTCAATGAGTGCAT